>BJBW01005455.1:4359-72094 GCA_004320125.1 Scolopax mira
GTTGAAGCTGATCAATTCACTCAACATGAAATTTTGATTGAAGTCTTCCTGTGGCCCAGTTTTGGCTCCTCTTCAGTGGAGCGCATCTTGCAATTCTAGTTTAGACCCATCGTATATTTATAGATATTGTCCTAATGTCATGGTTGAGGTCTTTGCTGAAAGATATCAACTAAAGCACGTTGTCTTGACTCCTCTCTGAATTGAGGCTTTTAATAACAGTAGCCAGATGTTAGAAAGTCTGTTTTTGGGGGAATACATATAGATGCTGGGTAGAAGTGGCAGCTCTTTCTACCAAGCTCTGCTTTTCTAACACTTAAGGACACAGTTTTTCATCATCCACATTTCTATATCCAGATGCAGATGGAAAGAAATGTTAATCGGTTTAACTGTTTTTCAACAAAATTGTTTAAATCCTTTCTCAAAGCTTGGGCTATCCTCCCATGGACTTTCCAAGTGTTTTCTAAAGGAGATGTTAGGCAATAGCATTACATCTCTCCCCACTCTGCTCCTTCTCAGCCTTTTGATGTCGGTGTCACCTCCGTGGATGAAGTTTTCAGAGCCATAGTGTGTTTCTACACCCCTCCCAAGGAGAGGCTGCTGGATTGAGAGAGTTGTGCATCTGCTATCTTCCTGGCCAGGTGTTTTCTCCCATCTGGACTATTTGGGGTTTTGGGGTGCTGCAGATGACGCTGCAGAAGGGATTGTCCCATGGGACAGCCATCCAGCGATCACTTTAGCAAACCTCTGGCCGATGGGGCATCCCAGCGCTGGTGCAACCCTGCATATTTGCACAGTTGCTGCCTTTTCCCACTTTTTTTTGTTTGTTTGTTTTAAATAACGTTTTGACTTCATCTCTGGCTGTAATGGATTTTGTGCAGTTGAGGAGATAAACTGAGAAGCTCCACTCAAAGGTACCTCATTGATGGCTTCTCCTCCGCCATAGGAGTGCTTTCTCTTCCTGGCCATGGTTGGGTTTTTAGCCATAGTGGCCAAGTTTCGGGTGTGTATTGTCATGCACATTTGCAAGGCTTTTCGGTTGGTGAAGCGCGTGTGCACGCAGCATCAAATCACCCAGCATTACAACGGGTTTTCTTTTAATGCCCACTACATCAAAACAATCAGACTGGATCCCCTCTTTCTGCATTGGTGCAAAAGCAGAATAAGTAACTGGAGATTGATTAATTTGGAAGACAGGATTTTCGGGGGAGTTTTTTTTTTCCTTTTAATCCATGGGACCAAAAATTGATCTTGGCTTCAGTGGGGATGAAGTTGCGTTCTTGCAGCATGGATTTAGTTTTAGCTGCAATCTGGTATGTCTTCTCCTAACGAGAAAGCTGGCTGCCACCTCTCCCCCGTAGCATTTCTTGCTCTGTTTCTTGTCTTTTTTTTGTTTAAGTGTGTGCCTTCCACAAAGCCCAGCAACTCCAGCATCTTCTAGTCTCAATATAAGCACGTGCTTATGTGCTGCCTTGGGTAGGGGAGGATTTAAGTCCTGAACTGCCACTGTGCCTGAGAATCTGTCTAAAAAATCAACACAAACCTCCAGCTTTTTTCAGCTACGCCTGTGACATGAGTAAATAAACAGCTCAGTGTTTTCCTGAAGGACCAAATATATTCCATAACTATACCCGATAACTCTCATTGTGCAGATAGTGGCATTTTGGGTGAGACCATCCATCCAGCTGGTATGTTTTTTTACTGATATCACTGTGCTTAAAATTAAACTTTTATTACTGTAGCTACATCAGCCACGGATGGGACAGCTTCAGTGCAGGGGAAGCGCCACATCAGATGTGTAAATAGCTGCTTTTTTTATATGAATTCTTCTGTCATGGGATGGGTCTGAGTGGATGGAGGCTGATTAATGCCCCCCGTTGAGTTTGGGATTTGTGCCTGAACTCCAAGTGTCATTTTTATGATAGGGGAATGCAAAAAAGCAGTGGCCGGAGCTGGTTTAACTGGTGAAGTGTTGGTGGTGTGTGGGAGTAAGAGGCATGGTGGGTGCCATACCAGGGTGCCTACCTTGGCTGTGCTTTGTTCCCCAGGGTGGGAAAGTTGTTGTAGACCTCAGCCATAAAAAAAAAAATAAAAAAATCATACTTAACCACCTCAGTATCTTGGCAGGTCTGAGCCTTATAGCTATTTTCCAAAGGGTGTTAGAACTCTTGTGTGATTGTTTGGTTTAGATGACACCTCCCCAGGTAACTCCACATTTGCAAGCTGGTAGTGGAGTATGGTCCTCTGTCTTCATGCTTGTTTTCTTACCGAGTGCTAAGAGGCTTTGGGTGGGATGCTGAGACACCCTTTCTCCAGATGGGTCCCTCCTGTTTAGGTTGGATGTTAGGGTTAGAACAGGCTGCCCAGCGAAGTGGTGGAATCACCATCCCTGGAGGGTATTTAAAAGATGGGTAGATGTGATGCCGAGGGACATGGTTTAGTGGTATTTTTGCCAGTGTTAGGTTGATGGTTGTCTCTGATCTTAAAGGATCCTTCCAACTTAGAGGATTTTATGATTCTATTTTGCAGGGCAACTTGAGTGCACATGCAGAGACGGGATTTAATGTGAATGCATCCTCCGTCAAAATCTGTATTAAATGGAAATAGGGCTCATTGGATTCCCCTCTTCTCTGGTTTGCGTGGCTGAGCAATGGAGGGAGTCTTGGCCTACTTTGAAGCGAGAGGAAGGGAATGTGTAAGGGGAAGCAGGAGCTGGAGTTGCTAGGGAAACACGAGCGGGGATGCTTACATGGCTCTCACCTGATCCCTGCCGCAGCAGTGCCGCTGCGCAGGTTCCCTTTCATACAAGTGTCATGTAGCCTCCTGGGTGAATGCACGGTCACAAAAATCTGCTTAAATTGACCCATCTACTAGCATTTCTCCCCTGAGGCTCGAGGGGAAGCAGCAGCGCCCAGCAGGACCCCAAGAAGATGGGGGACAGGTGATCAGTCCCTGGGCTGCTCTGGGGACACGCTGCCCATCATCATCACGGCCAGTGATGTTGTGCTGGGGAATGAGGCAAATAGGGATTTCCTCCTTCTGGGGTCACTTTTGGGGAATCTCTAGCTCTCCCTCCCTGGGAAGAAATGCAGCAGGTTTGGTGGTTTCTCCACTCATGCCCATGTCATGGAACACAGGGACACTGCTGGACTCAACTGTGTTGTCCCATTTTCATGGCTCTTAAAATTGTCATTCCTATTTGTCCCTGTGGACTACGAGTCCCCAAGTACTTTGCTATTGGTATAATTTGTGCCAGACTCTGTGCCTAGTGCTTAGCACACTCCTTACAAGGAAAGATGACTTTCATCGAATTTATGATTATGCAGGTATTTTCTTTCATGCAAATGTTTTATTTATTCCAATGGTTATTGATAGCTGCACTTACCAGTTCTGTTGAGGCAAAACAACCTTCTACAACTGCTTTTTTAAAAATTTTTTTAATTTGGTGCATGTGATAAAAATCAATCCTGGAAAAAATTTGAATATCTGGATTCCTCTTGGCTTCCCTGCCTTGTAAGATTTAATAATATGTTGTAAGTGTTTTCATCAGCTGCTCCCGTGTTCTTTAATTGAGCGCAGATGAATCTTGAATGAATGGGGTTTGTATGACTGGTTGTTTTTTTCCTGTTTAAGCAGCGATCCGTTCAGTTTAAACGGTGAGCACTTTGGGGGGATGGATGCAGGACTGTTTGTAGTGTGATTATTTTCTTAAGTTTTGAATTAAACAGTTGAGGGGGAAAGCAATTGAAACTTTCCTGCGCCGGCTGGTTCCTTGGGAAGCAGCCTGTACCGTGCAGGAATTGGAAGCAGCTGGCTTTGCTTTATAATTAATCAAGGGAGCGATTATCTTGTGATAATCTTGCCCCCTTCATCTCCTGTTGCATAAGTAAACACAACTTCAGCTTGTATAAATTGAGTTTTGGCCTTCCACCTTGTGCTACCAGAGGTGAAAATTCAGGCTTGCCATGATGAGCTGCCCCTCCGGCTCCTTGTCCCTGTCACCCCCCGGGGCTGAGCCGGGCTGGCTCTGCCAGCACCAGCGATGGAGCCCAGTGCCAGCTCACGCTGGTGGGCTGTCCCCAGCTCGGGTGAGCTGGGACCACGTTTCACAGCCAAACAGTCACGAGGAAAAGATATACATGGGTGTGGTGGGGCTCCGGCTGTGCTCTGATACATTGGTTTTTTTCTTTTTTATTATTTTTTTTGAAAATGAAGCATTTCTGTCCAGAGGCTGCTGCTTTGAGCTTCGAACAGAAGAAAGGAACTGATGAAAAAATGAAAGGCAGCTGCTGAGGGGTGAACGTGGGGCTGGTGTTGGGGTGCCATGGAGTCAGCACCTCGAGTTCATTAGGGTGTCGCTGGGTGAGACGCCCTCAGATTAGCTGAACTCTTGTCCTTAAGAGCCTTGGTTACGTCCAAACTCGCCATGGGCTTGAGGGGAGGTTGGCACGCACACGGCCAGCTGTGGGGCAAAGCCTCAAATCCCTTTTGGCCATCTCACCCAAGGGCTGCTGAGGGGCCAGCAGTGCCACTTCTGCAGATCTCCGCACCCCAGGTTAGGACTTTGCCTTCCCAGGCTGCTTTTGGATCCCGTTTAAAAGGAAGGAGAAGGCACGTCTGAATAGCAGACTCTGCATTCATCTCTGATTTTATTCCTTGCCATTCCCTGCAGTAGCTTCCTGCTGGGAAGGTGAAACCGGGAGCTGGAAGCTTGGTTGCTTGTCAGTGGCGCCGGTGTGGCCAGTTGGCTCGCCCAGAGGCGGGGATGCTCAGTGCCAGCTCCTGGTCAAAATACATTTGGTTTCTAAATTAAGACAGGGATTCTGCAGAAACACTTGGCATAGGTGAGTTGGAAAAAGGTTTTAAGGGTAAGCAGGTTATTTATACTCTGCCTTGCGTGTCCAGCCTATGTTTGTGCTGCTAAGTCGTTTATGTTTATTTTATGGAGGAAGACCTCTGCCATAAATACTCCTCTAACCATCAGTCAGCAGCAAGCACAGGGTGGCCATAGGGCACAGTGTCCAGCTTGGATGGAGTCTGGCTGGGGAGGAGAACTTAAATAGGATAAAACATCTCCCCAAGGAGATGTTGCCTGTATCATATGGCAACTAAGAGAGAGCTGGAGGTGTGAAGATGAGTGGTCCTGTCCTGGGTTAGAGGTTGGGGCATCCATGTGCACACATGTACGGGTATCCCTCGCCTCTCTCCTCCATCTTTGGGCAGCTTAATTTCAAATGCTGGAAAGATTTTCAGGCTCCCTGGGCTTGGGAACAATGACAGGCTCTTGTATATGATAATTTTTTAGCAGGGATTGGTGTGTTTATATGAGCCCTGCTACACTAGGACAATGATCCCACTTGTAAAATCCCTGGAAAGTACTGTTTAATACACATTTTTCTCCTCTGGAAATAGATATGAACTGATGATTGGGCACTCAGTAGTAAAAGGTGTTCGTAGGTGGCTCTTGGTTCAGGAGTGGAGGAAAAGGGTTTGACAGGAGCTGAAACCTGTGGGGTATTAAAAAAAATAAATCACTGTCTTCCCTTAAAATGTCTGCAGGGACATTTATCTTCACATTTGTCTCACAGACTCTAGAAGGAAAGAGTTAAATGTCTATTCACATGTGTTCATCGCCACAGCCTTGAGGAGGTTTCTCCTCTTCAAGAAATAAATGTAGCACGTGTTCAGCTAAAAATATTGCAGGAAGAATCCTGCCTTGGCCACAGCCCTGATACAGCAGAGCAGCTGTGAGTTGCAGGCATTTTGTTTGTTTTTAAACTTTATCTGTCTTCAAAGTGATGCTGTGGCGGTCGTGGGGCTTTAGAGGAGCCAAAGTTCACATTGACCTTCTTTTGCATCTGAGAGTGGATGCAGACTAGGACTTCTTGGTAGCATTGCAAGCTATGGGATGAAGAATGGTGTTGGTTTTGCTTGCAGTTACCTGTAAAAGGAGCTAATCTGGGGGTTACTGGGATGAATTGTGCTTAGATGGCTGCAGGATGGAGCATCTTTGAGGTTGCTCATCAGCATGACTATCCGCTTGCTGCTGCACAGAGGTGGAGGGTGAGGAGATGTGTCTCAGCCTAACTTTTGGCAGGAATCAGCCTGTGGCACCGAACCTTCCACATCGAGCAGGGCACCTGGTTTGCTGTGTTAACGGGCAAAATGGATATTGACCCCGCAAATCGACTGTCTTCCTCTAACCGTGCGTGCCTTTGATCAGCTCGCTGCTTTTAAAAAATCAAACTGCTCCCCTGTGTCTCAGTGGGGTGGGATTTCTTGTGTTTGGCTTAACCTTCTACTTTAGGGCCTTTTACCCCTGCAGGTAATTTCAGTTTAGTGTTTCTGATCTTAAACCCAGAGTGTGGGGTTCTTGCTGCCTGGAGGGATTGGTGGTGTGGGATGGGGCTTCCTCGCTGTCAGTACTAACACAGCAGGTGGATGCTGCTGCTCATCACCACAAAGGTGCCAGGGAGCTGCTGGCATGCCCTGTGCTAGCTGCTCCCTCTCCCAGACAGATCACTTTAAATTGTGCCTTGCTTTGCATTGTAAAAGTAACCCTCCCCTCTTTTTTTTTTTTTTTCTTTTTTTTTTTTTTTTTTGCCTTGCTGGCCAGGCATTTGCCCACCAGCCCAAATCCCAATTGAGGCCCGATGCTGAGGGGCAGATGAGGCAGCGAATGTATTCAGCCTGATGATTTCCACATGAGCAGGGCTCTGTGCCCGTGAAAGACGTGAACTCATTGCAGAAACCTCCCAAGAACAAAGCTTTGGAGAAAGGATCAACCTTATTAGCACATTTAAGAAGAAAGGGGGTTTGTCACTGTATCAGTTCATGCTTCAGCACATTAGTGTTGTAAATCTCTTTGTGGAAGGATTGATTCAAAAACTATATTTACTCTCCCCCCTAAAAACCCAGAAAGAGAAAATTAAATCTCCAGCACGCTGGTTTGCTGTAAATCTTTTAAACAAAGTTTATGGGGTTTGAAGCCTCCTGCAAGTTAAAATGATTTTTTTCAAGCAATCTTTTGGTTTCCCAAGTATTCTTCTGGCCTTTTCACTTGAAAAGGAAAGGCAAACTTTCATGAATTGAGCAGGGGCACTCTTTGAATGAAGCGAGGGTCAGTGCTTCTCCAGGCTTTTCTTCCCATTATTTGAAGAATACACTGAGGATGGTAGGAGCAGATGTGCTGCTTCTATCTCGACTTATTCTGCCCCTAGTATGGATATGAGCTGCCTTTGCATTAATTCCTACAATGGTTAATGCAATTTATTCTATAGTACCTGATGTATTGAGGCTGTTTGTAAGCATAAGATGAAGCTTTTCTGATGAGAGTTGGTGGTTTACATTGACACCATCCCATTGAAAAACAACAAGGTGGAAAATATCAGTAGAAGGAAAAATCAGCAGAAACCTTTGGGTTCTGTGATTGATGTTGCAGGATGTATACCCTGCACTTGTGGCCCCTCGTAGAAATGTATCTGCCATACGGGTCGCTGCTGCAGCTGGGATTGGCAAATTTGGCCAGCTGTGTTAGAGATGGAGGGAGAACTGATGCAGCACCCAGCCATCGATTGCTGGGTATGAAACGCTGTTTGTAATAGTACCCACTGCTGGGATTTAATTCCAGAAAAAAAAAAGTAGTAGAAGGCAAAAGAGATTGCATTTAAAGTAAGTGTGAGTGATTTATCTGTATTTCATAATACCCAGAAAGATTAGCCGTGCTTTGAGCACTAGACTACTAATGGCTTTTGTTTGGCCAGTGACTCTCAATGTAACCGTGCTGTAAACGAAATGGAGAATGGGCACTCGTGGTCATGAATGTTTTAATGTTAATTAAAAAAGAAAAAGTTTGGGTTTTTTGTTAGGGTGGAGGTTAAGCAGCCTGCCTTTGGAGCAGAGATGCTGCAATAATTAAAGACAGCCAGAAACCTGGCTGATTTTTTGCTTTTGGGGAGAAATCCTCCAAACAGGGGATTGCTCTGACTATTCAAATTGATCTGGCATCCTCGGCTGGGCTCTGTCCTGTCATGGGAATCCCATGTCACTGCATGTTACTAGCTGGGTTGCCTCTGTTACGGTATCATTTAAGGTGGGTTTTGTCTCATGGGCACGCATCATTGCAGCTACTGCCTCAAGGACAGGATATTTTCACAAGGACCGTATCTCTTTCACCTTCTGAATCTCTCATCCTCTTGAAACAGAGCGATTGTTCCGTGGAGAATGTAAAGTACATCCTTATCCCTACCCACCACTAATGATGGAGGCGGTTTGTTTTGGTTAGAGGAAAAATAAAATAAAATACATATAATTACTCCTCTATTCATCTCTCTGTCTGCCCCATTCTCTTACCTTGCTCACACACGTGTGTGGGATGTGGTTTGCCCAGGGGAGAGGGCAGAGCTGGGCTCAGGTCTGTGCAGTGCGAGGCAGCCCTGGGAAATCCCTTTTGCATGAGCGATGGCTCCAAAGAAGCAGCTCGTGGTTCATTTGTCCCCTTGTAGCGGGCAAGGAGTGATCTTTACCCCATGAAACGCCCATGTAGAAAATCTGTGATGAGTCCCTCTTCCCCAGAGGGTGATGTACCAGGAAGAAATTCCCATCTGCTCCAGTGGAGCTACCTTTGCTGCAGCCCCCTCCTAGTTCAGGCTCATCTGAAGGAAATTACTGGTTTGCACCTGATTCATTATCACGAAATACCCACTTGTGATACGGCTGGATTAACTGTGACATTTTACAAGGCCAGCTGGGAGAAATGCTTCATGATTAAGTGAAGCTAGCTCCCACCCGAGCCATGTGCTTTGCTCTCCAAAATGTCTCATTTTTGGAGGGCAGAATGCGCATTTCTCACTTTCTTTCTGACAAGTAAAATTTAAAAATGGTGCTAAAGTGCAACAAGTCAAACTTACTCCATCCCCTGGTCAAACAGAGTAGGAGAGATGCTGTCTTCATCAGGATTTATGATGCGTTTTGTGCTTGGAAGACGCTATGTGATACCCAGCCATAGGTTGCCCATTCAGGGAAGCGGTCAGATGTCAAAAGGAGTCACCCAGCAGAAGCTTAGTGCAATGGGCTTGAGTTCTTGTAGACATTAAGGTTGTTGAAGAGGATTGTGTTGCACTAATTTAACCTTTTATGTAGCATGGGCAGAGGGACTTCATCTTCCGATACCCATGGCCAGTCTTTTTTCTACTGCGTGCTCTTCAGGCTTAAAATCCGTTCCAAGATAAGAGTCTACTTAAGCCTCTAAGATTGCTTAACACTCAGTAGAGCTGGAAACAGCATGGTCGGCTGACGAGTAAAATGATACTGGGTATATCAGTTCCATATCCTGTGGCATCATGTGGCAGAGGCTGTTGCTACCGATGGAGAGCTCTGCTGAAGGAATGGGACCAAGAAATCTGACTGTAATGAAACCTAATATCCACGCTGGTGTTTGAGTTGAAAACCATCCACTTGAGCTCTCCTGCTAGTCCAGCATGAGAAGTTTGTGTGCTTCTAGGAGGAACTATGGAGAAGTTGTGCCCTTCAACTATAGTGGAAGATGTAAATAAGAATTAGGAGATGTGAGTCTTCTATCTTAGGGTAACAAGATAAAGACTTTAGCATCAGGATAAAATATTTGGAAGGGTCATTTGGCTGATGCAGATGACTCCTCTGGAAAAAAGAAGAAACAAAAGACAATCCTCCTACTGAGAATCCCCTGAGTTTGGGATTCCTGTTGTGCCCCAGAAAACAGCTTCTGGATTCATTGGGCTTCCCTGCGCATTGAAGTGCACGAGAAGAATCACTTGCTTTCCAGCAGTGCTGCGGATTGCTCAGTTCTTGCCATCCCTTAGGTGAACAGTTTGCAAGGAGGGATTTCCCAAAAGCACTTGCTATTGACTCAGCCCTACTTCCAGAAGCCAAGGGGAATATCTGCTGAGGTGCTTGGAAGCCCCTCTTGGAGTTGCTCGTGTCTGTGGGGACTTCCACATGTGCTTTGATCTTGCTGCCTGCTGCTCTTTGAAACAGATCTTGTGGAGAGCACATAGTGTTCCCAAAGACTTCTAACTTCTGTTCTGTAGCAACTCTCAGTACATCTTACCTTTAAGGTGACAATCCTCCATCCAAGACAACTTTGACACTGTCTTTGGTGTACACTGAGAAGACATGGAGGGCAGTCCTGGAGCTGTGAGTGGGGTTTTCAGTATGGACAAACTCGGGGCAGCGGCTTTCTGGTTTGCAAATTCTCCTACTTGATAAGCAAGAGGACACCCTGCAGAAGGGAAGGAGACAGGAATTTGGGGGAAGTTGGATGCAGCTAGCAAGTCTTGGCACCAAAACACTGGGTGCCGTGGGGAAGATGTCCTCGTTTGAGTGCTGTGCTCTCCCAGTCCTCTGTGGGGAAGGTGGGTTGCTCCGTCCTTCACCAGTGAAAGGTGGGTTGCTCCGTCCTTCACCAGTGAAATCGCATCCACGTGAGGCTTTTCTCCAGTGGCACCAACCTGCCTGGTGCTGCTGCCAGCAGCTCCTTGGATGGTGCGTTGGGAAGAGCTCTTTGGACTCCTGTTGTAATGCTCTCTCTCAATATACCCCGTGTTTGCCGACCTGGTTTAAAGTGTTACTAGTTCCCGAATACAAAAACTATTTGCAGGAACTCATGAGCTCCCCTGCTCTTGAGCACTTACAGTTTTTAGGAAGCGGCTGCTAAAGATGTGGTCAGATTGCTATTGAAATTAATGCACCATATGGATTTAATGTGAGTGGTTGCATGCATATAGATACTCCTAATCTGGAGCAGAGATTACTTTTTAATCTGTTGTATTTGATTGCAATGTATCCGTGAGGCTAAATTGAAACAAAACAATATTATTCCAGGATAAACACGCTCGCCTGTGGGTACTGAGGAGGAACGGGAGCCTGAGCAGCTCTGCTGGAACAGCTCGGTGTGTGCACAAGAGGCAAACTGATTGCAGGCAGAAATCCTCTGCTGTGATTTTAAGAGGGAACCCATGATGTGGAAAATCCTTCGCAGCTGATATGTCAGTCATACCTGAGGAGCAGCCAGGAGGGAGGAATAACAGCACATTTGCTTCCCAGTCCAGGGCCAGCAGCTTGCAAAAAAACCTCAAGTAAAGCTGGAAACAAGGTGCTGGGAATGAATGGGTGAATTGCAGCGAGGTGTATGAGCAGGTATAATGTTGGAGAATAAAAAGTAAAAACACTTGATGAAAAAAAAAATGAAGCTGGTGCTTCTCATTTTGATCAGTGTATTAAAAAGCAGTAAGATTGATCAAAATTCCCTGTTTTCTGGGGTGTTTGTGCACGGCTTGCTCTAACTTAGCTGGCTCTGCAGGAGATGTCTCTTTGAGTGCTGGTTACACCAAGGGTCATGCAAGGGGATGGGGGAACCACCATGCAGGTGGTTCTGGGAACTCATTAGGCTAAAAAGAAAGAAATCTATAGTGAGTATAAGTCGTCACTGTATTTTCCCCTTTTAAAATGCCTGAGGTGGGCTCCTCCTCCCCTCTGTCACCCTCTCCTTTCTCCATGCTCTCCTGCATGTGTGACTCTGCATGTCCAAAATCAGGAAAACTCCTCCTTCACCCCTTTGGCCAGATTTCGGGGCAGGGAGATAAGTTCCCAGCTCGCAGGGTTTGAGATGTGTTCAGGATGCCTTTTCCCCTGTAGAGGATTCTATGCTGGGCTGCCTCCTCATCCTCCCCCTGGCTGTGCTGGTGGTCCCAAGTGGGTTTGGTGGCCCCCAGTCCTGGTGTCCCCACACTCAGCACAATTGTTGTTGGGCAGGGCAGAGGGATGGCAGATGCTGGTGGCAGCTGGGCTATATGGCCACAGGGGCTCCCCTGGCCACTGCACTCTCCTGCCAGTTGGAACCAGTTCAGGATGGCACATTTTCCTTGATAGAGTTAAACAATGCTTTTTTTTTTCTTCCTTTTTCCCCTTTTCCTCTTTTTTTTTTAATCCCTTTTTATAGGAGATTGTGATGCTTTTCTTCTTCAGCTTTATATACATCCTGCCTGCTAATGCCAGTCCCTATTTTAGCATTGGCCAGCTCTTTTGAGTTGCCTTCACCTGGTTTATTTTGTGATAAAATGAGCCCTTCTTCACCCTGGCTTTATCTTCAGGTCTGTGAGTTATCAGAATTAAGAACTATGGGGTTTTTTTTCTCTTTGTCTCAAAGCCCTGGTGCTAAACAGCATTGATCCAAGGACCGGCTGCCCGGGGTCGTGGGCATCTGTGGGAATTGGGTGAAACCTCTCTTGGCTTTTTGGGCTTTTGTATAAATCGTTTTTGCAAATTGGAAGAAGCTCTGAAAACTTATTTCCCTCTTTTGTTGCTTAAAAACCCACAATCCCATTGGTTCAGAAGGTGGATGGGTATGGGGCTGCAGCTGAGACTGCGGGTGGTGGTAGTGAAATGCTGTGGGGTCCTGGTCTGTCGAGTGTGGTCATCCCCCTATGGCATCTTGCTGTAGGAAACTGCTTGATTTCACCTTAAAAAAACCTGCCAGGTGGTTTGTGCTGGGATGATGGTGGTGGCACATCAGGTATATTCCTTGTATTTGATACTGTGCTGTTTCACCTCCGGTAGAAATTGGATGCTTTTCTTCCAGACCCAGCATCGGCTGTGCTAAAATGCTTGGTGATTTTCCCCCTAAATTCAGGGAAATCTTGCCAGAAGGTTGGAGCAGAACGGGAAGCAGCAGCAAACGCCTTCTCTCTCTCATGAGGAAAGATCCTCCTCCTTCCCTATTAAAAAATTAACAATAATGAAATAATTTCTTTATACTTTTAGCTGGTCAGAAATAACTTGCCCATCTCAGGAGTCTCCTTCTGTGTTTGCTGAAAATCTTTTTTCAGGATGTAAGGTTTACTTTTTTCTAGTTCAGGAAAATTGCATCCTCGCTGGGAACGATGCTGTAATAGCGTGTTGATGGGAAAGCAATCCGGGCACTTCACTTTTCTCTCGTATTAAACGTTCCAGCAGGTTTTTACCTGCTGGAATTGAGAGGATTTGAAATGAAAGCGGAGACGTTCAAACGAAGGTAGCACACTGAGTCTGACAGTGATGGGAAACGGTTGTAAAACATTAGGGATGGTAGCCTGAAATCTCCAGCAAGCAGAAGGCAAATGAAAAGTAAAGATAAAAAGTTCCTCTGGGATGTTTTCTTAAAAAAATAAAATAAAATAAAATAAAATAAAATAAAATAAAATAAAATAAAAAATCTCGTGGAAGCAGTTTGGTGCTAACACGCACCCGAAAGATTTGTCAATTCAAAGAAACAAAATGCTTTAAAAAAAAAAGATATTGAAATTCCTTATATTGTTTGACAGGCAAGAGACTGCTGCCTTAGAAGACGCGCCATTGGCATGTGTGGTATGTTCTGAAATTGCTCGGGAGAGAATATTGAACTGGGGGGGGGTAATGGAGGGAGAGACTAATTATATATAATCTTAAAATGAATTAGGTGATATAAATGTAATGAAAGCAAATCCTGTTCCTGGAGAGACTTTTCAGTTTGCATTTTGATATCCTAGGGCAATGGCGTGTTGCTCTCTGACAGACAACCATTTGATTTGGAAATATGTGAATAATTGGGAAGTGGAACCTCTTTGAATTTGTTACTTTCCCCTCTAGCGTTTGAAGGACTAATTATAGGAAGAGCTGCAGAATGCCCTTTGTGGGCACGCATGCAGCCAATTTTCTACTGTGCCAGTTGCATGAGTCACTGCGCTGCATCCTGTGCTCTTTGATATGTGTCCTTGCTTTAAAAAGGAAAAAAAAAAGTAATATATTTATTTTATAGATGGAGAGATAAGCGTGTTATACTCCGTGTGGCTGAGCCCTTGCTAAAGACACCTATGGCCAAAAAATGCACAGCCGCTCTGCGGCGGAGGCTGGGGATGGGCTGGGACGCGCGGGCGGTTGGGCAGGAATAAACACACGGGCGGGCGATGGGAAAAGTGAGCGGCTGAAAAGCTTAAGCATCTTGGCAAGGCTTGTGCTGCCTGCTCGATTGCGAGGCATCGCCCTATTTTAAGGTGATTTTAAAATGGGCCTAAGGATCCTCCTGTCTGCAGTTCTCTGCGTACCGGCAGCCTGCACTGGGCGGGATGACCATCTCATGGCCCAGTGTGACCACTGCCAGTCAATCCCTTGGATGGCATGGGCAAAATTGATGTGACCAACCCAAGCTCTCTAAGGAGGAGAGGGGGTTAATCAGCTACATGGCTTCTCCAAGGCTCTTGGTCTCATTTATTATCTCTGCTTGTGCCCAGCCCCAGGATGGTTTGAAGATGGGATGGTTTGAAGAAGGGCCAGCATCAGGGTGGGAAACACCGAGAGTGTGAATAAAAATACTTCTCAGTCTGGAAAAAAACAGTGGTTTGTTACTTGGAATAGCTCACAAATCCTAAATAGTAATACTGTATAAATTTATGAATATCAAGCCCTTCTCTCCCACAGAAGGGGCTCAAATGATCTCTAGAGGTCCCTTCAACCCCATGTCATTCTGTGATTTGCGATGGGAGCAAAACCACTGCTGGGCTTGGCTGTGTCGGGGGAGGAGAGAGGGGCAGTTATAGTGAGGAGATGGATATAAAGCCACGGGCCTGTGAGCGAGGTCTGCAGTTCCCAAGCTATGCTCAGCAGACCCAGTATAGTGTCTTACATGAAGCTTTTGTTGCTTAGCTGACACGGAAAGTTGGGGATCTTCTGACACTGATGAGTCAAATATTCCTATTGCCTTGTTCCAGACCCGATGTATAACCTTGGGCTTGGAGCTGTGCCTCCTCCTCTGGCTTTCCCCACCTGTGATAACTGGGATAACGACATTTGCTGCTCGTTGTGGAGCAAGCCCTGGCGTGGAGAGCTGCAAAGTGAACTGGGATGCTTTGCTGGAAAGTGGGAGGCTCCACTCGTGGTTTGCGCCAAGAGCCGATGCGTGAGGTTGCTCAAGACTCGGCACATCCTTTGTCTCAACTTCTTTAGGCAAAATCCTCTTTAGGAAGAGAGTAGCGCAGTGAGGACCAGATGTATGTTAAGCCCTTGGGGCCATATTGAAATGCAAATGGAAATGAAATAGCCTATAACTTCCAAGAGCAGTAGCGGTGGTATAAAAATGAATATTAGTAGACTGTGCATCAAAAGAGGATAGCTGGGTGTCAGCCCTGACAAAGCCTTATCCTGTTGGGAAACCTGCATGCAATGCATGCAATCTTGTATTTGGGGTTTTGAGGTCATTGTTACACAGATTATTTAAGCCTGGATGCATTTTTAGCTGGACTTTGTCTAAAAAATAAACATAGCCAGGGCTGTTTTCCAGCCATCAGCTAAACAGCCAGAGCGAGGGCTTGAGTCAGCGATCCTTGCAAAACGTTACTGGCTCTCTTCAAAAAAATTTCCTAACGCTTTTTGCTTTTCAAAATGTAATCGTGCATAAAGTGATGCGTGTTATTTTTACTTCACAAGTGATTCTGATGCCTGGACCTTCCGCGTGTGTGTGCCTTGGCTCTGCTTCTCGCTTGCGTATATGGGCTCTGCTTCCTACATGCACCCGTGTGTGCCTGAGAGGGCAACGTAAGATGGGACTAATCCTTTTCCAAGAACAAAAGAGCTTAACTGTCTCCCAAAAAAACAGTGGCACGGAGACAGGAGCTATAGTTTTGCTACGCTAGGGACATGGGGCTTGTAGCAGCACAGCTGGCATGTCGTCGTTATCCCACTAGAAAAGCCTGGTGTAAACATCTCTTGCTGCAAGGCTTGTAGGTATGCCCTTGGTTTTGATTCAATCTGTAGACACACTTTTCACAAGAAATACCAGTATCTTTTAGATTTTTGAGGTAAAATAGTTAATCCCCATGCTAGAAATGTACCTTTTGATGGCAAGGAAGACAATATGTTAATTCTTTGCTATGCCAAGATCAAAGGTGGCTATGAGACAACAGCTTGGACTGAGTGCTATGGTGACTTCTCCTCTCTGCTTAGATTTTTTCAAAGCTATGCAGTGGCTTGTGGATACTTAAGTTGAGATATTTTTAAATGATTTTGTCCTCTCAAGACTTGGGCACATTTTCCAGATAGCTTAGGCTGCCTACCCCTGCATGAAAATCTTTAGTCCTTTTGAAAATCTTGGCCCACATCTTTTTCCAGAATACAGCTGGACAGGCTCAGCTGCTTCCTCTGCTTCAGTGTAAAGGTCACTAATGATGTGTTGTTAATGAATAATTACTACTGCACGCTTCCTTCTTTAAATGGCAGGGCATCCTTGCTACATAAAACATTAAAAACTTGTGAGGATGGGAAATACCAATGAAGAGATGAAAAGCCCATGCAGAATCTCTGCCCATTGGGAACTGGTTGCAAGTGCTGATCCGAAGGAGAACGGTTACGGGCTCTGGCAGGGAGGAGCTTGTGGAGGTGTTATGTCCTTCTCCAAGCAGCTGTTGCTTCCAAATGGCACTTCTGGGCTCGGGGCAGTTGTTCGAAGGGATTGGGTTCCTTGAATCACAACATGAAAAGAAATGCAGACTGCCTGGATAGGTCAAAAGGAGATCAGGAGCGAAGTCCCAGTCAATAACATACTGTGTTTGGTTTACCACTAGCTGATTGAGTCTTGCAATATTTGAAGTATTTTTAAATGATGTTTTTTAGTTTGAAGACATTTCATATAGGAAGTGGTCAATGGCCGGACTGGACCAGAACAAAAGTCCGCCCAGCCCAGTGGCTTGACCCCATCTATTACCAAAAGATGCCTGGGGAGGAATGGCAGAACAAGCAAGCCCACGGGATTCTTCTTAAAACATTATGGGGCATCTTCTGAGAAGGGACTCCCCACAACACCTGCCCTTTGCCTGAGGAACCGCATTCTCCAGATTTTTTTGAACCTGAATTCGACCAGCTGTGATTGTTTTACTCTTCTTCAGTTGTTCATCACTTGTATCACTCTTCATCAGTTATCTCACCCTTGGAAAGAGGAGACATCTTAAAGATGGAGCAGATTGATCAGCAGTATTATTCTTTGGTCTTAATTCAGCATAGAGTGCATCTCTTAGTGCTCACCAGAGGTCCCAGGACAGCTAGAATGATTTACTGGGGTTATTCTATTAAAGAAAGTGAATCGTATACTAGAGTAATTACATTCAAAAGCTTGAACTGTGGGAACCCATGGGAAATGTGTACATGTACTGGTGGGCTAAACCCTCCTACAGTCTTATCTTTGCTCTGACCTTAAAAAGAAAGATAGAACACATGAAGAGTTTCCCGTCCTTGTTTCTGCCTAGCCTGGGCCAGGTGTGTTCACCTGCTTGTGGGGAACACAAAGAAGTAGATGAACGGTCCTGCGCTCTCCAAAAAGTTATTGAAAGCTTTGTTTGCTCTTCTCAAATCGCTGCAACACCTTACCAAAGTTCAGGGAAATTGGCTGAAGGGCACTGAGACCCATGTGTTCAAACCCAGTGGGCAGCTTAGTGGTTTTATTGCTCAACCAGCTGCTGTCACAGTGAAACTTTTCGTGTTACCATGGAATTTTTTATTATTTTGAGAAAAATGGAATTTATTGGTGGTATGTCTTCCATTTTTGTTCCTGCTGATTAACAGGAGTGTACGGTAATGTTTCCTATGGTACTTTTTTATTAGAGAGGTAGAAGTATTTTGCACGCCTGTGTCCCCGAGTATATCTGAGAAGGGGGAGGCAGTGAGAAGATGTGTTCAGGGTTGCAGTTTGCTCATCTCTCAGTAGGTGCCAGACCTCTGTGTGTATGTTCCTGCAGGCACCTCTCTCATCTTACAACTCATGCGCATGGAGGTAAACAAGTGATTACTGCATCTTGCTGATGAAGCTCTTGAGGAGAAAAGACAGGGTTTAAGTGCAGCCTAAAATGATCATGTTGCAGGTTATGGAGGGAGTATTTGAAAGCTTTTTTGCAAGGTGGTTTAAACGAACATGAATTAATCCTTGGTTGCCTCCTTACTGAAATCTGGAGGAGAGGGAAGAGAAAGAAATGTAAAGTATCTTTAAGTTTTGAAATGGTTTGCTCTGTCAAAGTCCAGGTCTGACCTATTCTCTGATACCAGGAAGGGTCCTGGTATCCCTCCATTGAGTGTTCAGGTTAGTAGAGGGAGGATTTATACAAAATGATTGCTTAGAAAGTGAGGTAGATCATACGTAGTGTTTCAGATGTCGATGCCTGTTGATAGTCCTTTCTTACCTACAGGGAAACCAAGGCATGGCAAGTCAGTGGGTGACTTGGGGCAGTTACTGGCCTTGTGGTGGAATTGGGATGGTGGCCTTGGCAGCAGAGCAGTACTGTGTGCTCTGGATCACAGATGGTGATCACACACTCAACATAATGAGAATCACTGGGGATCAAGCATCCTCTTGTCACCGCAACAGTTGAACAGTTGTGTAATTGAGGCTGACAAACATATACTGCTGTTTCTCTTTACCCAACTGTGTCCACTGTAGAATCACAGGATGGTTTGTATTGGAAGGGACCTTCAAAGATCACCTAGTCACCCCCCCCTGCTGTGGGTAGGGACATCTTTCACTAGATCAGGTTGTTCAAATCCTCTTCCATGAGGAGGCATCCACAATTTCTCAGGGCAACCTCTTCTCAGGGTAACCTCTCACCACCCTCATGGTAAAAAATCCCTTCCTTATGTCCAGTCTAAACCTACTCTCTTTTCATTAAAAACCATGGCTCCTTGTCCTGTTACTACAGGCCTTAGTAAGAAGCCTCTCTCCGTCTTTCTTGTAAGTCTCCCTTGTATGTTGAAAGGGTACAATAAGACTCTTCTGGGAGTCTTCTCTTGGGTTCTCACTGCATCTCTAGTGATAAATTCCCCGAAATACTTGTAGTATCCCTGGAAGTGCCCAGGATAGGGCACATCCATCTCCTTATTCTTTTACATCAGCATCTGAATACATGAGAGCAGCATGAGAGATGGGACATGTGGAGATTTCCACCTATCTGAGGTTAGGTAATGGTCTAGGAGTACAGTATTGAATCTTAGAATATTATTTTATGTTGTTTTACGTAGTATTAGAGCCTGGTCACCATGGGAACAGGCATCTAAATGGAAAGTTGAACTGGAAGGGAATGTACCCAGTTTCTGGGGTGGAGCTGTTGAGTTCATGTCATCCAGAAAACTTGGACACGGATGGAGGGTAAGTGCTTCTCCTTCCATGCCACGTGCTCACTGTGGTTCATAGCATTTTAGTTTTCCTTATGGCTTGAGAAAACTATAAAACATTGGGAAGGAGAAGACCTATCCAAGAGCACACAATTATTTTATTACTTTCTGCCCGTCAAGCAGGCAGAGCTTCAACTTTCTAGGACAATCTGCTCAGAGACATTTTTATTTCAAGTGGAATCTGGACACTGGAGAATGCATGTAATAAAGATGAAAGCTAATAGATGACTTTATTCCCTCCTCCCTCACCCCTTTTACATAGTAGCTTTACAGCATCTCCTTTATAACTTGTCTTTAGCTAATCACTGCAGTTATCCAGTCGTTTCTTCTGTGCCTTTCATTATTGTAACAGAAACAATCACTGGAAATTGCATGATGGTATTGGATTGTGCTACATTCCTTCCTCAGGTCATTTGACGGGAGCTTTTTTTAATAGACCCAAAGGAGAAAGGTACATTTCTGTAAACATGATACAAGTCCTAGATGTGCTGTAGCCACTTGGGAGAAAACTCCATTGTAAAAGAGGCTTTTAAAATTGCTCATGTGGGATTTGCTATTAAGAGCGTAAAGACGGGAGAAATGGACTTCTGATTCAGCTGACAACTTGCTTCTCATCCTCTGAAGAATTTTAGGAATGTCTTTACTTCCTTTTGGAGGGCTTAAGGCTAGTATGTGATTGCAAGGGCTAGAGAGTTGCTTTTCTTCCTGCCTCCCTTCTCTTTGCTGGGTTCAGCTGCCTTAGTGTGCTTTTACTGAAGCTTGTTAACTCTTGAAATACCAGTGTACACCAGGAAAGAGGCTTTTAAAAGTCAGAGATTTCTTTTGCAATGCTTGAGTGATCTGAAGATCTAGGATGTAAAGTAAAAGATCTTGCTTGCTTTGAGAAATTATCAAGGATTTTCATATTACTGCTGTGGGCTGAACTGAGGAAGCTTTGGTTGGGATGTAGTAGCGCATGCTTGTCTTTCATCAGTGTAATACTGGTTATAAATTGTGCCAGTGCTTGTTTGTGCCCTGTGCTTCCATCATACTCTTACCCTTTGAGCTAAAATGCCCCAGGTGCAAGAGCATCAGTGATTGCTCACGTGCTGGGGAATGCAGGTCAGATTGACAGCTAAAATGTTTTATTCTCTAGAGCATGGAAAAATGTAGGAATTTTGTTATACTGTATTTTGTATAATATGCAAATGGTCGTTGCCCCAAAAGGGCTTAATTACCCACCAGTAAAATGAACCCTAGAGCCATGGGCTTTGCTGCGACTCAGGGTTCTATGTAGAGACCTGGGCAAGCATCCCCTGCATGGTCCTGCAGTGTTTCTTCTTGCTGAAGCCCTTGGTAGGAAGCATAAGTTTGATTTCCTCAGGTGAATGAAGTAGAAACCCTGGTTGGGATCAGCCAACAAACATCTGTCATCACACTGGAACTGAGGTTGAACTCATGTATCAGGTAAGGTTTTCTCTCTGCCTCCCCTTCTGCTGGCTGGCGAGGAGAAGCTCAGTGCCTGTAAAGCTATGGAGTAGCAGCAAGGTAATCTTAGAAACCTGATTTCTAGACAGAGAGAGTCATCTTCTGCTGACAGAGTTATCAAATTAATTCTTCCCTGAGTTTCCTACTTGCTCATGTAATCTGCTGATTCGGTGAGTCATCTCGATGGTGTATTTGAATTTTGGTCAATGATGGAGTTTAAAACCGTGCTTTTGAACCCTGTCCCACAGTTTAAGTGATTGTGCTTTTTTTATTTCCTTTCTTTCTTCCACCCTGCTGAGAAAACTGCCCAACTCTGAGCTTTGATTATTCAAGTAGAAGAGGGTGACAAGAAGACAAACAAACATCATTTAGTTCTTGGGGGCACGCTTTCCTGATGCTTGACCTTTTGGACTTCCAACATCTTCTTGTCCATTTACATGCATTAGAGTTTTTCCAATTACCAGTGAATTAAATTTGGAATTGTGGTATTTGGAAATGTCAAGCAGAATCAATAGAAAAGCACTTGGGGCCCAATCTTAGTAGACTCAGCACATTTTAAAGCATATTTGAAATGTCCCTGATGATAAATCTCAGAGGACCAAGTGTAGGTTATGAATTGAGGTGCTGCTCTTTGGGTACCGAAGCTCTCTGTGGCTTGCCAGGTGGGTTGTGGTGTGTTGGGCACACATTGGTCTCTCCCTGGAGAAGACCTTAGAAATCGGGAGCTCTGAAAAGCATTTCTGCTGGTGGCAGCAGCATGGGAGGATGAGGATGGTGGGATGGAGCCGGTACACGTGAAAGAGCTGGAAAAAGTATTGCCATGTGATAATTGCTGTTCCTTAAATTTCTGCTCTTCAGAAGGAGATGCTCTGGTATCCTCATCCCTTTGCCTAGAAGGAAGTTTCTTTTGTAGGATTTGAGCTTTGAAAGCTCTTCAAAACTTCACTCTGTGTGTGGAAAATATTTATGAACATACGTGATTTCACTTCCTCCTCCCATGCTCTTTGGAGACCTCATGCTGGCTGCCGAGGAGAACAGGAGAGAACAAATGATTATGTTTGAAATGTCATTTCAAAATTTGCTGCATATTTTACTTAGTGATTTGTGGTATCTGGTCAAAATCTGCCCTCTATTCGATTTTTAGGAGTGTAATGGGAAATATCTTAATCTTGTCATTAAACTCTAATATTTTTCATCACTGAGGCTGCAAAGTTTGGGGGCCGAGACAACCTTCTTGGCAGCTTATTTGCACAGCGCTTAGCCCACGGAGGTCCATTTTTCATTCCAGAGAGTAGGCATTGTTGTTAGAAGCCCAATAAATGGTCTGCTAAATGATTTTATAAATGCATACCTCAAATTTAAGAAAAAAAATAAATCCAAGTAACTATATGCTTATTTGAAAACTCATAGTCTGGGGGTAAAATGCAACAATTCTGTATGGAGCGTGGCATTTTCTTGATGTAGTGGTGCAAAGGAAGCTGGGAGGTGTTTTCTAATGAGCAGAAGGGATAGAGAAGCAGTTGACATTCTCCTGCTACGCTTGTGGCCGAGGTCCTGCACGAGGTGGGATCCTTGGGGACAGTCACAGATGGAGGAGAGCCAGCAGCTCAGCATCTCGGGAGGTTCGGCCGGGTGGTCTGCAGCTCCCTGCATTCTCCCTGCTTTTGGGTGTGTAACTTTCTGTTCATCAAGGCTGACTTGATTTTGTTTTTATCCTCTTGGGTCTAGCGGAGGAGTGTGTATCTGTATTAAAAAAAAAAAAGAAAAAGAATAAGTTGGGCCTATTTTGTGTGTTATTACTAATCCAGTTTGAGCTCTGCTGTCCAAATTGCCTCGTTTGTGACCCAAAGTGCATTTAAACATGAACTGCAGAAGCACCACCGCATTAAATGCTTTTGATTGATCTCCCTGATGGTTTTATTAAAGAACTAAAACCTTTTTTTGGGGAGACAGATACAGTTAGCGATGCGAAGGGAGAAATCTAATTACATTTTGGCTTTGTCCTTAACTGAAATGCTACAAAAGAGGATTTTTCTAATGGATAACTGAAATGATCTCTTCTTTAAATAAAATACAGAAGTGACCAGCTGAGTTCAAGTCAAAAATGCACTGCTTCCAAAAATTAAGATTAACTTGCTGGCAGCATTGCTGTCCTGCCGCACACCAGTCCAGCTGGTGACCTGGCCAAACCTTCTTGGATCTCTCTGCCTGGCCAGAGGAATGATTTACTAAACCTTTTCCTGAGTGGTCCTTCCCTTTGGGCCAAGAGATTAATCTCGTCAGTTCTGTATGTGTGTGTACACCCAGTATTTCATTAAATCAAATAACATTGTCATCTCAGTCAGCTCTGTCTGAGGAGCTGAACGTGAATCTGCCTGGTTTTGTGGACTTGTAAGGAGCTGGGATGCTGCATGTCCTTCTCTGGATCCTTCTGTCTGCTCTATTCCACTTAAAATACCAGGGAAATTATTCAGAAGAATTAAACCTTTATTGTCTCCTTTCCCCAAGCTGGTAGTAATGACTCTTAAAACATACTCCCTATATTTCACAAAACAGATTTTACTAGCAGTTTGGGGGAAAATTCCAATAAAGATCTAATTCTTTTGAATAATTTCCTTGTTATCTTTTACTGACTTAAGACCAAGTTAAAAAAGAGATATGGGGGGGGGTGAGGGGAGAGGGGGGGTTGCTACACAGATGTCCGTGGAAGCTGTGAAGCGTGAGTCATGGTGTGAATATAGAAGCCCTGAGTTGTCATCCCTGGTGAGCAGGGAGGATGTATTTCTTAATATTAAAGTTCCTTTTTTAATTTTAAAAGAAAATGACTTAAAGCCTCCTGTCCTTTAGAGACTGGTTGTCAATGGCATCATTGCAGGTTACCATGGCAATATATGCTGAGATAATAGATTAACAGCCATTGATTGACGAGAAAACTTAGAGCTCTTTTATTGTGGGATATGCCAAATGTATTGACAGAAAACAGAATTCCAAGTAATATCCTCCCTTGGCGTTACACCATTGCTGTTCTCAGTGCTGCACGGACCTGGTTTTACCTGATCTGGCTTAAGAACCAAAACATTTTGATAGCTGATGCTTTACTGTTTGGGTTTGTGTTGTTTTTTTGTTATGTTTTTAATTAACCAGGGCACTGCTCATCCCTGTACCCAGCCAGCGGGAAGGGGCAAGCCCTGGGTATCTGATGGCTCCGAGCCTGGGCGTGTGCTGGCCACAGGGGTCCCCAAAAGGTGGGGTGAAGTTTTGAGTCATCTCTGTGATGTGAGGGTCTGCTCTTTCAAGGCTTTTGTGAATGAATGGGAGAGACAAGCGAGGAATCTTTAAATCCTCATGTACAGTTACGTACTCAACCACAGATGTCATCGCTAGCTTGATGTTTTGCCTAAAAATGTATTTAGATTCTATTATTTAAGTACAGCAGGAATGAAATCACCCCACTTGGGGAATAAGTGCTGGAGTAGCGCTTGCTAATTGCAGATTCATTATCAGTTCTGTAGAGATGCAACTGGGTGGTCTCTCCAGAGCAACATTTTCCAAACTTTCCCAGTCACAGACCTTCCCTCTGGCTTGATTTTGGGTTCTGAAATGCTAGCAACAACTACTTAATTTCCTTTGATTTGCCAGTTCTGCACATAACTTCTGAGCAGGTGTCTGGGAGAGGGAGAGCTAGCTCTCTGAGAGGGGGCAGCAGCTTTTTTTCCCAGACTTTTCTCTTCCCCAGTGCTTTCCAGTGTGCTCTATGCATGCTTTGGATCGTGGCCCCTCCACTGAAGGATGTGCCAAAATGCAGCCCTGGGTTCGGAGGGGCCTGGTTTAGCATCCCCGCAGGCGCTGAGCGGTGGGAAGGGGCGGGTGTGAGCTGGTGTTGAAGATGCTGGGCTTCAAGGTGAGCGCCCAGCAGCCTCCTGTTTCCCAGCTCTGCTCAACCGTGCTGTGGTTTGAGGGATAGCTCTTGAAAACAAACCCAAACCTCAAACAAAGGGCCCGACTTTCATAATCACACATGCAAGCATGCATCCGCAGTTGCTTAATTGCTACATGCAATTACCCTCCAAATTAGAGGGCAATTACCCCAATTCAGTGTACAATCTCTGTCATTTTATATTATAAAATTACATGTACAAATAGCTATATAGGGACATAACTAAGTGTTTGCAAATAACTTCAGTTGCATACACAGTTTCATGTATAAAGCCCGGTGGTTTTGACAGTTAGGCAAACAGACTGTCTGGTAAATCACTCAGTGTTTATGCAGACTATTTTGACACATCCCATCTTTTAGTATATACTTTCATTTTAGGATTTAAAAAGGGGACAGGCGGAGATAAAGAGCTGAGATTTATAGCAGCCTTCAGCCTTGGGGAAGATATTCCCTATGTATCTAATTATGAGTTAGGAGCCCAGCAACTGCTCACACCTAGACCCAGAGTTGCTACACGGGATCTTGGCTATAATTTAGCAGCTGGTGGATAATGACACAGCCTCAGTGATCTGTCGGCAGCTCCAAATTAGGAGAGCAGAGTTTAGCCTCAGATCAGCAGCAAGGCCCCATGCCTCAGCAGGCTGAAGTCCTTCAGTTCACAAGGACCCTTTTTAATGAGCTCCCTCTGTGCCTTGCAACTCCCAAGTAGAGGAGAGAGGTCTTCCTGTGTTGCACGGTGCTTCCACTGCTCTTCCCATCATTATGTGCCTCAGGTAGGTGCTGGGGGTCTTGCTCAGCAAATACCTGGTGATGCTTCAGTCGTTTGGAGCAGAAAATTGACCCAAGGGAATCGGTCTAATGATGGTTTCTCAGGGCTGAGGCCAAAAAGTTGACTTCCACCCCAAAACTGGGCGATGGTGGGTAGATTCCCTCTGCCTTCATGATGTGTCGGGAGGTATTTGGGCTTGGTGGTGTTTTGCACAAAGGTATTTGTGTGCAGCTTTTGTTCGAGGAAGGTGTTGGGAGAAGCCAGTCTGCATCATCTCCAAAGTGCTGGGTGGATTCAGTGGGATGCCAGAAACCCATCTGCTCCTTTGAAGCCTGATTCTGCCTTAGACTTCGATTTCAAACAGCACTTCAGGCTTTATTCCTTCAATGACTATTTGTGGATTGCGGTATGAAATTGTTGATGGGTTTTTGCCTGGCTGCTGACACCGGGCTCTTTTCACAGAGAGAACTGGGGTTGCACTGCTGGAGATGCTCCTGCCTGCCCTGTGTGCTTCTGCTTTGCTTGCTCAGTGTTTTTCTGCAAAGCGGTGCCCGAGCAGCCAGTACTTTCTGCAATCATGGTTGAAACATCTCCCCTGCAAAATGCATCCACGTGGCAGGGGCCAGCAGGTCCTGCCAGTGTTTGTACCTCTTGCCCATGCTTAATGGGAAACCCTGCCAGGTGGGAAACAGCCTTTTTCGACGACTTACACTTTGTGGCTGGTGGAGTTGGGTTAAGTGGGAGGAGAACAGGGGCACAATGAATTAAACCAAGTTCCGACAGTGATCTTCAAACACTTGCTTAGCAAATCTTGTTCCGCCCAAGTCCTGTTGACTTTCTGCCAAAAGCCAAGCAGTTCCCCGGTATGTTTATTTTCCACCCCACGTGAGCCGGGTGTCCTCTCCAGGCAGCAAATGAAGGAGGTGAGGAGCTTTCCTACCACATGCCAATGCTGTCATGAGGGAGATGGAAAGAACATCATGGGGAGGGAAGGGCAGAACCAGGAGGACACAGCCCCTTTAGTCCATCTTGGGCTGTGGTTAGTCACTAGACCCAAAGGCTTTTGTTTCAGAAAAGCCTTTTTGAGGCCAAAATTAATCCTGTCCCTTCTGTCAGCTGCTTAGGTTTGGTTCAACACCTCCCTTGAGGCAGGTCACACTGCTGGGCATTGAGGGAAGCCCACTCAAGTCCAACCCAACCCTTCTCGTGCTTCAGCATCAGCTGTGGCCAGTGGAAGAAGACTACTGCCCCCATTAAGGGGCAATATCCTCTGATTTTTATTGCAACTTAAAATGAGATGCAAGACATGGTTGATCTAAACCTCCTTCACCTGTGTTGCTCTGCAGAAGTGTCCAGCTTGGTCTTTCAGTGGCCTTGGGGGAATGGGGACTTCCATACCCATTGCCCAAGGAGGAAAGAGGAGGCAGGAAAATCCACAGAGCTTTCTGGAGATGCAGGAGCAGAGCTCAGATTTCCTTCTCTTCGTCACCATCACCCCAGCATTATCCCTCAAAGGGACAAAGCCCTGTTTCAATTCCCCCTCCCTCCATTCAGTTGAGGGTTTGGATGCAGGGAGTGTAGATAAGTCAGTGAGCTACAACCTTTGGGCTCTGCATGATCCATTATAGAGCAAGGTGTGAGTGTTTCTTCATGAGCTAAAGCAGCAGGTAAATTAACACTCAGTCCTGGAGCGGTGCCCCTTCCTGCTGAGAACCATCTTGGGCACAAACAAAATGGTTTCTTGCAGTCCCAAGCACCCAGCAGGATGAGGATCCTCACCAAATGGCTTTTTAAAAAGATCTGAAAGCAGGTAGGAAGCAGGCAGGTTTTTAAAGTATCTCCTTAATGCAAGCATCCTTAGGAGGTATTTTAAGGAAAACATAAATATATTTCGTCATCCAAAACTTTCTACGGGCTTTTATTCAACTCATCTAAACTTTGACAGCGGGGGAAAAAACTGTGAAAGGCCTTTTTCCTGGCGCGGTTGCTGTTTGCAGAGTTGGGTTTGTGTGTTTGCAAGCAGATCTTAGTCTTCAGCTGAAACTTGTTCCAGAAAAGACAACTGTCTTGGGGGAAGGGAGCCTGGGCGCAGCACAGGATTTAGCAGCCTCGGTTTGCTGGTCCCACGGGCGATAAAGCTCCTGTTTCAAATCTTTTTAATATTCTGTTTTTTTCAAAGCACAGTGGAAACATCATCTCTCATCACAGCTCTGCGCGTTGCATTGGACTTCATTGCAGGTGGAGAAAACAAGAGGCCACCCAGTATTGCTTGAGGTTAATGGAGGGAAGTGGCTGAGCCAGGGTTAGATTTTGGGGCTGCTTCCCAGGCAAATGGTTCATTAAACTTCCCTGTTTTCTGGGAGATGAGGTTGGGAAGGGAGAGGGAGAAATTCCCATCTTTAGCCAAAGCACGATTTTGTTTGGGATGATGTAAATAATATTACCAAATGAATTTCAAGGACTGGACCAAAACGTGATAGTGAGTATTACCTGTCAGGTATCAGCTGGAAGCCATGTGAAGTATTACAGGGAAGCTAAGATATTTACTCACTCCCTTATAAATAAAAAGATATCGCCCTCCCTGCACACAAGACAATTCTCCTTCACTTTGCTGCTGCTTTAACCAGTATTTAGCAAAAATGCTTAATCTGCCTTAACAAAGCATGGTGTAAGTATCAAGAGAACAAATATCAAGGCTTTAACAAGAAGTGTCAATATTGACACTGTTCTGTGTTGAGGGATATTGGTAGGTTGTTTTTATTATAGTAAGCAACTTGTCAGAGGAAAACTCAGACAGAGCTTTGCAAGTGCCGATAAAACCTGCAGGTGCTATTGAAATTGAGCTCTTGTTGGTGTGTGCTTCAAATATAATTTCCAGTTTCAGAAGTCAGCTTTATGACTTTCTCATAGCCCTCCTCCCTTTTGGTCTCTCCCATGATCCAGATTAAACATTCTTCCCCAAAAAGAGATCCTGAAGGATTGAACACATCTAGTGTCAATGAGTAGTCTGATGAGTTTATTCCATACCATGCAAATTACCCATCGCTGAGTTCAGGTGCCAGTATAAGGAGCAGATTGGACACATCACCCTTAGCTTGTGCAGAAACCATGGTTTCTCCTGCTACCCTCTTACAGCTCCATTTCTGCTCCATCCCAGGCCATCTGCACTCCTTACATGACTGTTGTGATTTGAAAATTCAAATTATGGAAAATAAAACTGGTTCTGTTTTACCTCAAACCAGGACGATAACACCTGTTGGCAGGAGAGGGCTGATTCCCTACAGCAGATCATGCTACATTCAATATCTTGAATTCAATCTCTAGGTCAAGCACCGTCTCTAAGCGCTCTCCACATGCTGCAAAATTGGAGGTGAATCCTGCCACCAGGTAGCAGCCTGGAGACTTGACAACTTGAGGAGTTGCAGGCTATGGAAGGGCAAGTCAGGCTTCCCCCCCAGCATCTGCTCATGAGGACAAGTCGTTTAATCTTGGCGTGTGGGATCTTCAGTTGGAAGTAATACCCCCTTCTCTGGCTGGATGTTGTGAGGGCACTTAGATCGGTAGTGGATGGGTGCTGAGGTATGGAAACGATGAGGCTACAGAAGGTATCCGGGGTCTGGAGCTGGTTCCTGTGCCCCAGCTGGGTGTTTTTACTGCTGGCTGTAAGCCACTCACTTTTCCGTGTCTTATGAAGACTGAATTGCATCACCTTGTAGAGACCTTTGTGGCTGGGTTGCCATGTTGAGTGGCAATCACAGGCTGGGTTGCATTTAGGTCATCCAGACATGGCCCTGACTGCCTTAATCTCAACATTAAAGGTTGCACGGCCTTAGGAGAAGATAGAGTCATGAAAGGACTGCAAAATTCTCCAGCCAGAAACTTAGTTCTGTGCTTTGCAGAGGTCTGGCTATTCTGGGAGCTCAGCACTTTCATTTCACCATCCTCTGGGACCCGTTTCTGTTTTCTACCCAGTTGTCAACACCTTTTATTGAGATACCTACGTTTTCCATGATTGCAATCCATCAAAATAATGTCCAGGTCTGGCCTTGCCTTAGGTTGGGTAATCCCAAAGAGAGATGGCTGCAGGGTATCTCAGGATTTACAAAATCACAAGCTCTGTAGTACCTTTTCTGTGTGTTTGCTTATATGTTGCATATAAACTAATCCCCCAAGTGCCATAAAGCAGAATATTTCCAAATGAAGAGAGTATTTCTATAATGCTGGGGGCAATACAAGTCACCTGCAGATATCATCATTCCCTTGCTTGACTCTGTTTTTAATGGATGTGTCTGTAACTGTGTTTCAGCTCTGCACCATGGTGGCCATGTGGGAATTGTTTTAGTGGGAACAGTAAGGACTCCTCGGTCCCTTGGTACAAGGCTCTAATGGGGGAAAGACTCAGAGGGGTTAGGTTTGTGGTGGCCAAACATATGTTTGTGGTGGCCAGAGTTGTTGATGATGTTCTTTATGATGAAGGCCTTGCTTGGGTGGAGAGGCAGCATGAACTGTCAACTGCAGCTAAAAGCATGGCATTTATTGTATGAAGCCTTATCCAAATAAGCCTGGAATGGGATCTAAGGGAAGAATAGACACTGGTCTCATCCTCTTGTGCCAGATGAATATTGTCTATTCTCAGTTACATCCTACTGATGTAAGAAACTGCTTATTTTTAGGTGGTGTTTCCTGAAATAGTGGTGGAGAGGGAGGGTCACTCTGTTGTGTGCTCATCCCAGCAAGTGGCAAGTAGCACCCTGGGAGGTTGTCTTTTCTAAACATGGTTTCTGTGGTTAGAAAGTAGAACTTGATATGGGTTGTGCATCCACCTCTTTGGGTTCTGTGGTTGAAACACTGGCCAGAAGAGACCTGTCAGGGGTCTCAGCTGGGCTCTTGACTTCCCCATGAGCTCATAGCTTAGGCAAACCTGACCTCCCTGCTCCCCACTTCACACCAATGAAGCAGAATAACCCTCCACACCACTCTGAAGCTCACAGCAATGAGCTCTTAGCTCCCAGGGAGACAAATGGATGCATCACCTAAAGCATGGTTACGTGGAGATGTGTTTCCTGGGATCTCTTTGTGTTTTTTCTTAAATGTACTTGGGTTTGTATTTTGCTTCAGGACCAGGCCATGGGGAGGCTGAGACAAGGGAATGCATTTACTATAACGCCAACTGGGAGCTGGAGAAGACCAACCAGAGCGGTGTGGAGCGCTGTGAGGGGGAGAAGGACAAGCGGCTCCACTGCTACGCCTCCTGGAGAAACAACTCGGGCTCCATTGAGCTGGTGAAGAAAGGCTGCTGGTTAGATGACTTCAACTGTTATGACAGGTAATAGCCTAACTTTTTTTTTCCCAAATACAGGTTTAATTGTTCCCCTAAGTGCAAAGGCTCATGATTTTTGCATCGAGGAGAAGAAAGTAAGTCCAAGACGATTGGCCCATTCATCCCCTGTAATTACTTCCGTTGCTAATGCAGCTCTCAGAATTGTCAGTTCTCTGTCTTGACTTTCTAAATAGAAGCTGAAAAAGGAATTTTTATTTTTATTTTTTTTTTATTCCTTAGCAAAGCTTTGATAATTCTGGCATGCATTGAAAAACGTGTCCTGTACCATCAAATGAAGAGCAATATGTTCTTCCAAGAGCATTTGGCGATACAAAGGAAAACTTGGAATCATTTGAAGCTCTCTAGAAAAGCACAGATATCTGCGGGTGTTTAGAGGTTGAGATATTCTGGCATTTGTGATGTTGCAAAAAGTTTTCATTGTTGTTTGGTGGAGTTAAGAGATGAGCCAGGAGACAGAGTGAGGTAGCAAAAACAATACATGTGTTTGTGTGTTACTGCCTGTAACAAGCTGTAAAGGAACGAGGTTATGTAATATGAGGGATCCAGCCTAATTTAATAACTGGGAAAATAAACTAGTGTTTTTCTCATTTCCCTTGATGCAATTCTATAGAAAGGAAAAGAATTACATCTGAAGAAAACATCCCTCTGAAGTTTCACAGTTAAAAGGACAATGTTCAGTAACTCAAGACTCAATGCTTCTGTTAAAACAAAACCACAACAACCGACCAACCAACCCAAACTCAACCCTTTCAATAAAGGTTAACAGAACATAAACTTTGAGGATTTTCCTTGATATAACACCAGTATAGGTTGATCTTACCTTTGTGCAACTCACTCACAACAGCTGCACATCTTTGCAAAAGTTTTAGGACATCTGGTCCGAAGCTGTGGCCTTAAGCTGGGACTAGAATTGACCCATGGCTGGAGAGTTTTCTCCCTTCGGTGCCGTACACTGTCCCTGCTTTTGTGCCTGTTGTCTTAGCGTATTCCAACTGAGTCTTTCCTCATCTTCCTTCTATTATTAGCACCAGGATTACTTTCCCACCACACCTATTCCCTTGGCAGTTGTGTAGCCAAGCTCTATATATAGTTAAATTTTTATTCTCTCCCAATAAATCAATCCTCCTTGGCCCATTAGTCATCTTAATGCCGATCTTTCTGAGAACAGAAGGTCACTCTAGTTTCCTACTTCCAAACAGAAGTGTTTACTGTAAACAGATTTCTCTTTTCAGTGCCTGCACTTGTATACAGTGACACTTGTATTGTCAATGAGTGTCTCTGTGCAGGGATGTAGTGGTTCTTAAACTTTGTCATAATGTGTTGCTCTGTTACAACAGTAAAAAGTTTCCAGGGCTCCTCACCAGCCTTTTTGCAGCCCTGGGGTTGAGCATCCATTATCCTGCAGCCTGATTCTTCAAAGCCGCAGTTCCAGGGCAAAGCTAAAAGATCTTCTGAGAATTAACAAACAGCACAAGCGTTGAAAGCAACATTTGAAATAAAGGTTAGCTTTAATTAAATAAAGGATGTTTAAATGTAATCTTTTTTTTTTTTTAATCCTTCCCTTGAGTGCCCCCAGCAGTCTTTTATGCAGGTACTGCTGCATCCTGAGATGGAAAAAATGCCTAAAAAGATGATTTTTTTGGATCATTGGTGCTGTGCTGATGTCATTTCTTCAGCACCTTCGGATGCTGAGCTCCTGGGTGCAGCCTTGGGAGATGCATCTATACCTGTGTCTGCAAGTGTCCCCTGTTGCAGGGCATGGTCCTGCTCTGCCAGGCTGTAGCTCTGCTAGGAGCACGGACAGATGGACAGATACCCCCTGCCAAGCACTGCCTCCTTGTTGCTGGAAGGTAGAAAATCCAGGAGTGCAAGGGTTGGGATGCTGAGGCTGATGGCTCCTTACTCTGTTCTTTACCTTAAGGAAACGTGGCATATGTACATTTAAGGCCGTAGGAAAAAGGTAGTGTTTAAAAACTGGCTTGTGTGCTCTTTATTTACACAGCCCCACCAGAGAGGTTGTGGTCGAATTCCCTTGAAGAGCATGTGAACCGTTACGGAACTGCTGTAGAAAAATGTGTCATTCTCTCCTACTGTCTCATTTGTAATATTTTCTAAGTATAACATGTCATAAGTACCTGGATGGCTGCCCTGAGAGCACACCACCTCAAAGATAGGGGATAATGAATTGCAGATGTGGAGCAGGCTGTTTTTGCTCATTAGCTTGATTTCTTAACCAACAGATTTAGCAAAGGATGTGTTTTCTATTGAAGACTCCAATACTGATGCTGTTAAATCCAAACGGCTTGTTATCTGATTTCACAAAAAAGTGTCTGGAAGCACTGCTTAACTTGTTGAAACATCTCTGTTCATCTGAATAAGTCAAATAGCTGCTTTTTTTTTTTTTTTCCTTTAAAGTTTGAAAAAATAAAAGCCTGAAAAACAAACCAAGTGCTTCCCAACTGAGACCTTGCAGGAGACATTTCAGCTATAGCTGCTGGATTTTTTTCTCCCTAAAGGAATAAAGCACCAAAAACTGCCCTGCATTATGATTGAAGAGAGCCCTTTCCATTCTTCTCGTGGCAGTATGTCAGTGATACCACGGAACAGGAGGTTTGGCATGGGTTCATAAATGAGTAATAGTGTCAAACACATATGATTGTTTTGCTACTTCCTCCGAGTGGTCGAAGGAAGGAAGTTATGCATATAATTTAGCTGGGCTTCAGGAAATAGTTTGATACAGTTCTCTGCGGAGAGCAGCTCTGCAACCCTAGCAGCTAAATGCAGAGGGTATCGTAGCACAAGGTAGCAGGGGAAGGGAAGCAGGCATTTAAAAAAGAGAAAGAAACGACTTCCGGAGCACTGCAAAAATCACTGCACGTCTCTTTTGGCATTGATCTGTGGGAGAGGGAGGATGTGTGGAGGTGGAGCTGGTCTGATCCGTGGAAGTCCCCTAACGCCTGGCACGGTGTGGAAGGAAATCTCGGAGCTGAGAAGGCTGTAGCGCTACCTGGGTAACAGGCACATACGAAAAATGGGAGCTGCAATCTGATTTTTGCAAAGGCTTTTGTGCAGGAATAAGTTTTTTAAAGGAGAAGGAGATGGCATGTGAAAATTAAACTTTTAAAAACAATCAAAACCTACAGCCTCCCTCCGGCCTGCAGCAGAGCTGTTGTCACTCCTGGTTCTGGTGCCCTGCTAGTGCATATAGTGCTGCTCAGCCCTCATCATACGTGCTCTATGGCACAGTCTTTAATTGCATGATCAAATACTCCTCTCCCCTGACACAGCATACATATGGTCTGCGGGAAAAACACTGTTTGGGGAATGAGGCATCTCTCCATCCATTTTTTTTCTGCATTTCAGTTAGCGGCAGTGGCTATTATTTATTACTCACTATCTAATGCCTTTGGTACGTATGGAAGCATTTGTTTCATTTATGGTCTTTTCAAGGGTCTTTGCTATCCACTGGGGTATTGGAGTGCCAAGTTGTTTTCTGTAAATGGAGACTGCTGATCTATGCAGCTCAGCAGCAGGAGAAGGCATGTGGAGAAGATGATTTTGGGCAGGTCGGCTCCCAAAGGCAAGAGGCAGGAGTTGGCTGATGTTGTTTGTTCTCTTCCCTTCATCACCATGTCTGTCCCTCCCTGACACAGGCAGGAGTGCGTAGCCACAGAAGAAAACCCTCAAGTGTTTTTCTGCTGCTGTGAGGGCAACTATTGCAATGAGAAGTTTACCCATTTGCCTGAAGTCACCGGCCCAGAAGGTGAGTGACCTGATGGATAGAGAGCTGGGGTCTCTTCCTCCAGACACTGTGATGACTTTGAGTTGTTGCACATTGAGCAAGAAAATACATTAGACAGGATGCAAAATACCATTTTGGTTACAAAGTCCAGAAATCTTCTGCTGGAATTCTTCAATTATAGTTTTTTAGTGTTGTTTCACTTTGTGGGTAAAGTGTGTTGTACCAACACCTTGTGTACCATCGGTAAGGGGTAGATTTTCTATACAACAAACATTCCACCAAAAAAAATTCCACACAAGGGGGAGAGGACAGTGTGATTTATACAATATGGATCAACTCAAACGCTTAAAAAGGTATTTGACACCGCCTTCATTAATTTTCATAGGTTATAGGTCTCCAAATATCTTGGGCATCAAGGATTTTTACACTTGATTGTTCTTTTCTTGGTCTGGGGATTGAAAGGGAATGTGTATGTGGGTCAGCTTTCAGAGTTTGTGGATATACTTCAAGGAATAAAAGTAATAGCAGGTCCTTCTTCAGAGGCTAATAGAAAGATGATGATTCTTTTAGCTGTAAGCTTGCTAAAGCATCATTCAATAAAAATTATTAAAGCAGGTGGATCTTTTCCTTAGGATGGTTTATTTTGTCATCAACTACCTGCATTTATTAAGATATTCCAGGAGACCATTATCAGATTTTCCTGGGCTTTCCTGTTAGGTTTTTAATTGTTTACATGGGTTTTATTATCTCCTGTTATTAATGTACCCGTAGCAACCTAGTAGCAAATATTCTTTCTCTCACAGTTTTTTGTTTAATTTGGCAAGTCTTGCTATTTTTTCCCTCCCTGTCTCCAACATAGCAACATGGCTCCATTTAGTATTCCCATTGTTTGTGTCTCAACTGCACTGATGTAATTTGGAACAAGAACTACTGTGGGAATAGTGCATTTGATTGTGGCTCCGGCAGCATTTTACTAAAAAACTGACATCTTGTCAATCACTGTATAATGCAAAGCAATGCTGCAAGGGATTTCGTGCTCACTTAATACATTCGGAAGGGTTAAGAGAAGGAAATTTTCTGCTTTTACATATCCCAGCAAGAAATATCCATCTTAAATAAAGGTCAGATGGAGGCTCAGCTTACAAAGCATGGTTTGGACCATTGTAACTCCCATTAATTTAGCTGTGTGGAAAAGGGTAAACTGCAGAGCCTTATGAATGCTGTTGGATGTGATGGGACATGCAACTAAGCATTGTTAGCTTTGGAGTAGAAGGAAGGGTGGGATTTGGTTGCATCTGACAGTTTAGCTGACAGTGCTGTTGCGTGCCTGAAGGGTCCTTTCTCTCGTTTACCCTGCTCTTTTCTCATAGTCATATATGAGCCACCGCCACCAACGCCCTCCCTGCTCAACATCCTGGTGTACTCGCTGCTCCCCATCGCTGTCCTCTCCATGGCCATACTCTTGGCCTTCTGGATGTACCGTCACCGAAAGCCTCCCTACGGGCATGTTGACATTAATGAGGTGAGTTAGAAACTGTGAGCTTTGAGTTGCACCTCTGTATTTGGACCTTACAAAATGTTCATAGATTCGTAGAATGGTCTAGTTTGGAAGGAACCTTAAAGATCATTTAGTTCCAACCCCCCTGCCATGGTCAGGGACACCTCCCACTAGAGCAGGTTGCTCAAAGTCTCATCCAGCCTGGCCTTGAACAGCTCCAGGGATGGGGCACTCACAACTTCTCTGGGCAGCTTGTTCCAGTGTCTCACCACCCTCATAGTGAAAAATTTCTTCCTAATATCTAATCTAAATCTACCATCTTTCAGGGTTACCACTTGTCTTATCACTACATGCCCTTGTAAAAAGTCCCTCTCCAGATTTCTTGTAGTCACCCTCCAGATACTGGAAAGCTGCTATAAGGTCCTCCCCTGAGTCTTCTCTTCTCCATATGTTCACATCCACTTTTGCTTCACTCTTTTCAGGTGGCCTAACTTCTCTATCTTTTTGAAGTTGGCCTCCATAGCAGCATTAGTATCCTCTGTGAGGCTGATGGGTTTAGATGGGATTATCACCATGTCTGAGATCCCTAATGGATGGAGTTGCACAGCCCTGCTTGGTGGCCACCTTTCCTCCCAAACACTCAACCCCCCTGCCTGATTTCAGCCAACTTTGCAGAGGAGCAGTGATTGCAGAGATGGTAAAGTTCCTACCCATGGGCTGCAGGGAGATGCTTTCCCTCTTGAAGCGCAGTTTTTATGAGCCATCAGAGAATGCATGCAGGGGGTCACCCTCATGGCCCAAAGCCGTCGGGAACTGGTCCTTGCTGGCTCTGCTGTGCCCTGAACCTTCTGGTTTCTTCTGAAGGGCTGAGCAGCCACCTTTCCCTCCCTCCTCTGCCTGTTACAGCCCATACTGTGAGCTTTTCCCATCTGAAAGCAGCTAGGACAGAGCTCCGCCCCACGCGTCCTGCAGGGTTACGTTGTTCTCCTGGACAAATGCAGAGTTTAAACAGATGCAATCTTTATGATGCTGACAGACCTGTTTACTGCCCATTGCTAGGGTTATGTGAAACACACCTAATCAAGTGCAAAGCAGTGGGAGGTTTTAGGTGTAGTTGGCTGTTGGGTCACAAAGATCAAAAAGTTCCTACTTTTGGCATGACTTGAGGTCATCGGTGTTTTACAGCTCAAAATAGCTCTTGCTTTGAAAACCTAGGAGAATTCAGGTTTTGCCAGAGGATGGCAGGCAGTACTTTGACACACAAAGTGACACTTGGAGGTGCAGATTGTTCTATATGTTCTATACAAATACTCTGCAAAGCAAGATGGGGAATTTTGGGCTGCTCTTGCTGCAAACAGTACATCTAAATGATTTGTATTAATTGAAATATCACTTCTTTACACTTCTTTTCCCTCACACAGTCTCTCCATCCATCCCCTCCCTTTGTTTTACAATCCAGCTTCAGCTTGTGACAGTGTTTTTCTCTGTTGCAGGACCCCGGCCCACCACCTCCTTCTCCTCTGGTTGGCCTAAAGCCTCTGCAGCTCTTGGAGATCAAGGCGAGAGGACGCTTTGGCTGCGTGTGGAAGGCTCAGCTAATGAATGACTACGTAGCAGTGAAAATCTTCCCTATTCAGGTGAGAAGGGCATTGCATTAGGTTTTCACTCGTCGCACTTCCTCACCGGTGCTGAGATGCTTTAAGTGCCTATGGAGATGTTTTTAAGACCATAAAAAGATGTATTTGGACTTTTCATCTGGGGGAAAAGTTCAAGGAACCCTCCCTTCCTATGCTTTTCTCTGTGTTGTCTCATTACCAAATGCTTCCTGCAGTAGTAGTTGTTGCAAGAAGGGCATAAACAAGCCCATTTTGAAATCTACAGGGTATTTTAGCTGCGCTGCAAATGTCCATGTTGTTAAAGTCCAGTGAGGCAGCGTACAGCTGTGATGCCCAAAGTGCACACAAAGGACCAAAGCCTCGTCTTTGTGTGTCCTGCCTGGGTAGACTGTAAATCCAGACCCAAAGTGAGCGAAGAGTTTGCAGCTTACAAAGGCTCAGCCCCGGCGCTGTGAAAGCTAATTGCAGTGCAGCATTTCTGTCAGCTCACATCTTCTGCTCTAGGAAACCTTTGAACACTCCTGAGTTGACTTTCTAGGAATTGCAGATGGAAAGAGAAAAGCAATCAGAAGTCAAATGAAAGAAGAATGGCAGAAACATCTTCGTGCTCCTCTGCTATCTCCTTCTTTGTTAATTTTTCACCCCATATTTGTTGTCATAGTGTTGCTAAAGGAAACGTGCACATCTTCTGTCCGAGCCAGCTGTGACCTCCTAGTAATATTCAATAGAGCCTAGATCAGGTTTTGCAATCGTGACAATTACAGCTACACTGCAAATCTGGCTGCTGTACACACAGGCTTTATTCTTGCAAGCGTCCTTAGGAAATCTTGACAAATCTTATTTCTAAGTGAGGTTGGGTTTGGATTGCTGCCCCCTTCCTGTACAAGTGCTTTAGGAATAGCTGGGAATAATTTTGGAGAAAAGAGACTGGGAACAGTAACGTCCAATCTTTCTCCAGCATCTACCTTTTAGGAAAAAAAAGTCTCATTTTGAAGGGGTACATCACATCCAAACGTCGGAGGATGATATTAAGGACGTGAGCAGCTCTGACTGAGCTGAAGGAGCTGTTTGCTTTAAAGGGAAGTGTAATCTTTGATGGTGCATTTCTCCCTGCTTTAGGATAAGCAATCTTGGCAGAGCGAGAGGGAGATTTTCAATACTCCTGGCATGAAGCATGAAAACCTTTTGCAATTTATCGCAGCAGAGAAAAGAGGGACAAACCTAGAGACAGAGCTCTGGCTGATCACAGCTTTCCACGACAAGGTAATGTATCATTGCACATACATTTTGGGAAGACAAAGAGGCGATGGTTGCGAAGTAGCAGGATTTGGTGTCTAATATTCCCCCAGAAGCTCCCCTGTAAGCTCTTCAGGCTCTCCCTGGTGAGCCATGGCTCAGTAGTAGAAGAACTGCTCTTGCTCCCCTCGTACAAAGGCTCTTCCTTTACCTTTCAATGCTTTTCTACACAAACAAAGGATTAATAAGAGTGTGACCTGGGGAGAGGGAGAGGCACAAAAGGCCACAGCTCACGTATGTGGTGGTCACCATCTCTTAACGTGTGTAGATGAGCATATGGGAGCTGGCGGTCCAAGACTCAGCTCGCCCTTGCAGATGGGCTCCATGTTTACTTTTGAATCTCGGGGCATCTCTCCCATTTCATGGATTGCTTTAGTTATCAAACATGACTAACACTTAAAACAAAACAAACACGGACAAATCCAGGGTTGAGCCAGCAGTGTTATCCCTCTGTTTAATCCAAGGTCTACTCAGTCAATCATTGCCACAAGCTGATACGATGCATCACCTTCTTGCATGGAAGGTTTTCCCCTTCCTTATGTTAGATGAATTGCTCTGTTTTGAGATGATTTTGTTCCTTCCTTATCTCCTTCTCCTTCCCTGGCAGATTAGTAGACTCCTTTTGGACATCTAGATACTTTCTGTGCTTTCAAAGACTGAAGACTCATGAACACTTCTGGGTTTTATTTCTTCTTTCCTCCCCCGCCATCTCCCCGCCCTGTTAAATCAAGGTTCAGATTTCTCAAGCACTCATTAAAAGCTTTTTTCTAAACTGATGAGTTGGCACATCTGTCACATAGCAGGGTCTGCGATTAAGAACATACGATGTCCTGTTCCACAGGGCTCTCTGACGGATTACCTGAAGGGCAATATTATCAGCTGGAACGAGCTCTGCCATGTTGCAGAAACAATGGCCCGTGGCTTGTCCTACCTTCATGAAGATGTCCCTTGGTGCAAAGGGGAAGGACACAAACCCGCTATAGCACACAGGTACAACCTCTTTCGTTGTTGCCATTCAAGTGCTGTGTTTAAATATTTGGGACCTGTTTGAAATGACGCTGTCGAATGGAGGAGGAGATTGTGCTTTTTGGAAGCAAAAGCCTCTTAACCCAACAAATCCCATGCTAAAACAAGAATTTTTTTCACTCATAGATGAAACGGCAAAGGGCAAGAAAGTGTCTTCTCTGTGAAACAGCTGGTGTGGTTGGTAGTGGTTTATGGCAAATATCTGAAGGGCAGGTGCTTCCTTCTTCCATCAGCTCTTCTCTTGACACGTAACAGGAAGGGAAACCTGGTTGCTGCAGAGCCACTCTTTGAAAGGACTGTGCTTGATAAATCACATGATAATCTGTGTATTTCTATGGCTGTACCAAGATTTGAACCCAAACTGTTTTAGATCGATAACTCCATTCCGTGTCTTCCCACAGAGCTTTTATCATTAGGAAAGAAATGGAGAAATTGTGGAAATACAGAAAATGGCTGCTATTTTATTCCTCATAGTGGTTTTATAGTGTCCATATCATGTCAGGACGCTTATGAGGGACACCAGAGGAGACTCCAGGGTGCCCCTGAGACCTCTTTGCGTTTGCTTCAACCCACCTGGGTGTGGCAGCACCGTGGGGACAGCAGGAATCTAGAAAGCAATGGGTTAAACCATCTTCATTACACCAGTACTTGTTGGAGCCCTTCTCCTCAGTCCCACGTCGATTGCCCTGGACTAAAGCATCCCTACCGAGCGGTTTGCTAGTGGAAAGGCAGGAGGGGGAGTTTTCCAGAAGGGATTTCTGTGGGCTACATGCCGTAATCTGTGGCCGTGCTCCCCCCACCACGTTTCATCTAGGAGGGTCTTAAAGCCCACGTCCAGCTGCAGCAATTTGTACCCGATCTAGTAGGGCTGTCTTCATGTATGGCAAGATAATCCCTGGGTTTGCAAGGGTTGTCCCTGCCCCCAAAACATCTCCCCCCCCCCCCCCCCCCACCCCCACCNNCCCCCCCCCCCCCCCCAACCTGAAGGTTTTTGAGAGCTGGGGGCTGTTGAAAGAGCCTGCAGCTGCCTTTGTGCTGCTCCTGGAGCTGACCCCTAAGTCCCTGACATTTGTCCCTGTGGAATAAAGGCAGTGGTTTAGACATGAAAATTCCTGAGGGTGGGGAGCAGAGGAAAGGCTTTAAAGCAACAGATCATACTCATTAGTGTCCCCATCCATTTAGCAAATGATAAAAGATGGATAATGCACCGTTTGTGTGAATTTAGCACGTAGGTACCTACAGAAGAGGGATTTCAGGACACAAGGGATTTCCCTTGGATTACCCCACTCCTTGTAGTTTTATTTTTGCTTTAAAAGAAATCAGCAAATACATTTTAAATCGCGGGGGGAGAGGGGGCTATTTTTGAATGGCGTCACACAACACATGTGAAGGTGGGAACCCCCAGGTCAGTGCTGGCCAGGGGTTCAGCTAATTCCTTGCTGGCCCCTGGCACTACAAGGAGGATTAAGGTTATGGGATCGCTTGTTGGTGCGAAAGTGCCCCCGCGTGGAAGCTGAAAACAAAATCTCCAGTATCTGAATTGAGTTTCCGCAGCCGCGGTTCATAGTCTGCTCACTCTCTTATTCCCTGGTTTGAAACGTAACACAGGAAAAGATATTTTCTTCTTTTCAGGCCACATTCTTTTATCAGTGACCGTTTTAGGATGGTCTAATGCATGTGGTGTTAGTGGGAATTCTACCGGGCATGGCTTGGATTGAGTCTTTCTCCCTGTCCTCCCTGGCTATATTTGCCTTGCAGCTCACATGTGCCAGTTCAAGGAGGTCTTTGGAAGGGGAAAATGGGGAAATACATGGAAATAGGGGAGAAAAAAGGAAGGGCAAAAGGAAATTGAACAAAGAAGTTGTAGTTAACCGTTGCACGCCCAAAGGGCAGTGTGGGTGAATGACAGCAGCAAACACACATACAATAATACTAGTTTATGTCTCGCTTCACTCTGGAAACGTGTCGCTCAGGCAAACTGTGTAATAATTTCTGTGTGGTCCTCGTTGAGCCACTGTTTTGCAAAAATCTCATGCACAATCTGTACCATCCTGGAGGGCATAATCCCTTAATGCTGACCGAGCAAAGGAGTTTATCTCTGTCATTAGATGATGGCTGTTTTCTGAGCCTGTGGGGAAGCTGCTATAGCATGGAAGCTGTCAGTCTCTAAGATGACAAGTATTAGGTAAATGATGTTTTCCTGTGTAACGGAGGGGTATAAATGTTTTGCAGGCTCTCCAAAAGTGTGCTGTGTCCCTAGAACCCCCGTGGGTCCCCCTGCAAGTGATGGAGGCTGGTTTTTGCAGAGGTTCCCTGGCTCTGTGATGCTCTCCAACTTCACACCCGCTTCCACTTCCTCATCTTAATCCTCAAGCCAGAAATGCCCATCACGCTGTGTTTAGCTTAGAAAGGAAAAATCCTTTCTTCTGTTTTTATGTTTTTGTTTGGGTTTTTTTTTTTTTAAGCTCCCAATCAGGGCTGGGTGGTACCGGATGATTTTTGTTTGTGGTGCTCTGGCATCCAAGGCCGCAGCGAGGAATCTTTCTCCATGGCCCAGCAGTTTCTCTCTTCCCCAAGAACTCTGACAGGTCTCTCTAGTGCGGAACAATTGTATCTGCCCTCATTAATTATTTTGTGCAGGCCTGCAATGTCCTGCAATCAGCAGGGTCACCGAGTGAATTGATGATAGGGAAATTATAATGCTGAGCATACAGGACAATTGCCATCTGCTGTCTGAGGTCTGTAATTTAATTACATTGCCAAACATTCCTTTTCAGATGAAAATGCAGGAAGCCCAGGGACCAGGGCTCCACTGGTTAGGCATCTCCACCCTCCTCCACCCGGCTTTCCAGCCCCTGCCAGATTTACCTGAGCTGCCCTCAAACGATCCGGCTGCAGCACAGGACTGACCCAAATGTCCCCTTAAAGCCACCTCCGAGCACTGACCCCCCGTCTCTACCACAGAGGCTCCCTCCTGCCCATCAGCTGCCCGCTCCCCTCCCGACAGCTCGTCTGAGTGCGGGCTTACCCCCCTCCCCTGTTTGCCTGCCATCCCTCCGAATTCTCCAGGTGTTCAGTCCAGCAATTAAAACATAAGGGTGATAAAAGACTTTGGCAAAAGTCTGCTGAAGTGCGTAGTCGGGGTGAACAGAGTCCCACGCACCAGCATCTGCTAATTTCCAGGAAAATAGAATTTTGTAGGTAGGACCAAGCATCTTTACCAGGATAAAGAGTAAAGTCACCCCCTTAAACTGTCCTGTGTTTGTTGTTGGGAGTGAGAAATGTAAGAAGAGCCCAGAAGTGGGGTTCTGTAGCTGGTGCTCAGAGCAAGACACGGTGCCTTAAAGTGCCTGCTCTAATTAAAACACCCCCTTCATATCACGCCTTGCTTTTATTTTGAGGTTAATTCACTGCTGCCGGGCAGCCTGATTGTGACACAGGGAGCAGCCGGATTTGCCAGCGCCGGCAGCTGGGGAAGGGAAAAAAAAGGAGCTGATTTACTGGGGGCTGCTGAGCCTATAGACTTACAACGTGTTGCAATTTGATTTAGCCGCGTGCCGTAATAAACCCTTCCCAAATTTCTCGTCTGTAGGGACTTCAAGAGTAAAAATGTCTTGCTGAAGAACGACTTGACGGCAGTGCTAGCCGATTTTGGACTAGCAGTACGGTTTGAACCTGGAAAACCTCCAGGGGACACTCACGGACAGGTAATCATTATCTTTAACAATAACGTTTTAAAAAGCTGGGCTTGCCATAGCTCCTCGGGAGTGGGGAGGGCAGTTCGTATAGATGCATTTAATTCTCTGTGAGATATACGTTTTCCATAAAAGCTTGTGCACAGACATAAATTCCAGGAGCTGCTTTGATCTGGGTGAGCAGGGAGAGTGCTCGGACCCTCCCGACGGACTCCCCCAGCCCCAGGGACAGGCAACTTTTTCCTTCAAACACGGGATTTGCTGACTCTTTATTATCTGAGTATTAAATATTAATATTCCTAAAATTATTCATTTATTTTTAAAAATTCAGCTAGGCTGGCTGCTTGGGTGACCTTTAGCAACGGCAGATCTTGTGAGCTGGTTGAATGCTGCGTAAACAATTTACTACATTTTTATGGGTTCTTAATTTTCTGCCTTTGCGTTGCAGGAGCGGCCCCTCGTTCTGCTCTCCTGCCATCCCCTCCCTGTGCCCCTGGGGATTTTTGAGCCAACGCAGGCTCCCTTTTTACCTTTATACCAGAAGGAGGGAACACTTCTCTGGGTTAGCTCTCTTCACCTTTCCTCATTTTTGCCCTCTTTTTATGGACTTTACCAGTGTTTTCCCCACCTTTTCACGTCCTGGCTTCCCCCTGTCCCCAGTGCCTCAGGTAACAGCGAGTGCAGATGAGAATTACCTAAAGGAAAATATTAAAGGCATTTCAATTCCCGTGTTAAAAGGTGCTTTTTCCTGCGCTCTCCTCTCCGCTCTCCTACATTATGGGCTGTAATTCTGCCATGTATATTGCCACAACTATAGGAGGAGCTCAGTACAGCTGTGCCTGGACTAAACACAAGAAGATCAGCGCTAAAATGAGGACTGAATCCCCTCAAAGTGAGCGGGGATCTTTTCCAAACAAGATCATGGCAAGGGCTGGGGTAGACTTTGCAGAAGCTTTACTGCTTCTGTGGATGCAGGAGACTTGTTTTATCTGCCTTTTCCTACCATTCCTACCATTTCAGCATATATCAGTTTTATTCTTCTCCTTTTTTTTTTTTTTTTTTTGGTGAAAAGAGATTGAACTTCCAGTGACTATGATAACTGAGTCTGATTTGACCTCAAGGTGTTTTGCGTGTCTCCAAAGAGTTTATTTTTATGCAGCATGGATGCAAGATAGGGTGGGATGTGGGGAAAGCAGGATTTCATCCATCCTTGCTGTGCCACACTGCATTTAAATTAGGCCGGTAGCATATGCTGATTGAATATCACACACGTAGCCGTGCGCTTTGGCTTCTTCCTGCAGGTAGCCTATCTAGACTTGAGTGATCTTAATGAGAATCAGTGTCAGAAAAAACAGTCCCTTTTTTCCTTGTTTTCTGAGTGAGGTGTAACTATAGCAGAAGTAGCCTTAAGGCTAATGAAACCAGCTGTCACTCATCTCCAACCGGCGGAGACCCAACCGGAATGTAACTTGAGTTGTTTCTTTCTCTGTAGGTGGGAACAAGGAGGTATATGGCTCCTGAAGTGTTAGAGGGAGCAATCAACTTCCAACGGGACGCCTTCCTGAGGATAGACATGTATGCAATGGGACTGGTGTTGTGGGAGCTAGTCTCCAGATGTAGAGCAGTTGATGGTAAGAATAAAGATTGTTTCTTCCCTGGGGAGGGCTCTGTTTCAGCGTGGCTCAGTGGTCCAGAACCACTTTGTTTAAAAAAGGTTTTGTTTAAAAAAAAAAATAATCAATGGCGTATTTTTATTAAGCAGCTAACCTGTTTTTCACTTGCTTGTTTTTTGACATAAGCTGTCATTCTCTGTAGATAATAATCTTTATAGTGTTCAAGTCTCTAAGTGCTTTAAACTATGCCATTGAAAACTGGCTGAGAACACAGAGGGTGGAGGAGTAGGTGATTCCTCCATCAGCAGTGAGTGTCCTTTAGTCCCCTGCCTGCTCTGTGCTGCTCTCTGTGGCTCTCTGTGTTCCTGGCTGTGACCAAGGCAGGCTTTGAGCTCCAGAGAAGGGCCTCACTCGGCTCAGGCTTGGTTGTCCCAACCCACTTCTGCAGGGCAGTGTGGTAGCCTGAATGGAAAGCCTAGAATCATAGAATGGTTTGGATTGGAAGGAACCTTTAATGGTCACCCAGTCCAACACCCAGTCCTCTGCAATGAGCAGGGACATCTTGAACTAGATCAGGCTGCTCAGAGATCCATCCAACCTGGCCTTGAATGTTTGCAGGGGTGGGACATCTACCATCTCTCCAGACAACATGTCCACTGTTTCCTCTCCATCAGTCCTGCAGTCCTGAGTGACATGCTCTAGCTATGGGCAATCCTNNCAACTCTAAAAAATTCAGTGAAATTCAGTGAAATTGTAAAAAAATTTCTTCCTTCTATCTAGTCACAAAAGGCCCTGCTAAAAGAATTGAAGCACCTTGGTGAAATAGCAGGAACGCAGTGTTGGAAGGATCTTCTTGGGTTGGCAAGCCCATTATCCTGCTATCATAAGTTGTTAGGTATTAATCTTTGACATTTGCTGATCAAGCCCTCTCTCAGCAGTGGGCTGACTTTGTTGTTCCATCTACAATTTTGGAGGATCTCACTTTCTCTTGGGTGATACAAAAAAAATGAACTTTCATGGGGTCCTCTTTCTCAGAGCTTTAATCCTAAAATGATGCTGCAAAGTGGGCAGCACATCTGCTTTTTGGTGACATCCTTGCCATTTGCAGGACCTTGCCTCTGGTTTGGGAAGCAGTATGTCCGTGTAGTAGCTCTGAGGATGCTTGCTTTAACTTCTTTCTTCTAGTGTAGGTAGGGGTGCTCTGCACTGAATATCAAGTTCATAAATTAATACTGCCTCACCTGGACTTCAAATTTTTTGTTATTGTTACTGTAGGACTGAGGAGTAGGATTTCTGCATTTATGTGTGGTAATAGGTCTGTTCTTCAAAAATTTACTACCTAACCAGATAAAATGCTGGAGGAGCCAGGAGGTAGGAGCACAGTGGGGTGAAACAATGCCCAGGAAGGGTACTGGAAGAGGAGAGGAAGGGGTACCCAGATGTCTCATGTAGGAATAACTCTTCTCTGTGAGTGCCCCCAAATATCCACCTGGATTTTTGCCTGTTGCATTGGTGATCTCTTTTCAACTCTTCTCAGGCAGCAGCTGACCAAGATACTCCAGGTACCATACACAGCACTTAAATCAGAAGGAAGGCTTCCTTTGGGGAAGGGGAGTTAAGCCGAACCTCATCTGCAGTTCTAGCTTGGAAGTGATGTTGTGTAAACAGCAGATTTGGCTTGGGCATCCCCAGTGAAGCTCTTCATAGCCCTGATCCCTCTTGGAGAAAGATGAAGGGACGGTCATGAGCTTTACTGTGCCATCTGTTGGAAAGAGTGCTTCAGTTTAGTTTAGTGACTGGCACTGTAACAACAAGAATAATGATAAGCTATTTTAGTGATATCATATTTTTTAGAGTACCTAAGCATCATGTTGTTGGTGTCACAGTTCGTAACCAGCTAAAGTGGCCAGCTCTTTTATTTTAGTCTGGAAAGGGCCTATTTAAACATCTCCACTCTTGAAAGAGGTCACTGTTTGCGACTGAGAAACCGTAAGTGATGTCGTGGAGCACCCTGAGAAAGCCCATCAGTTAAACTGGGCTGCTGTTTGTGAGAGAGCATCTACACATTGCCAAAGGCCAAGTGACATTTCAATAAGCAGCAGTTATTGCTGCCATCCAGGGGCTGCACCGATACTCATAACAGTCATCTCATCCCAAAAGCCCAGGGCAGTTCACAGCCATAACTGGTATAACTAAAGCATTCAGAAATCATTTTGCATTTAGGAGCTGGTACTTGGGACAAGTGCATCTGGCTCCAGTGTGTCAGGGCTGACTCAAACCTATGAACAAGCCACGTCACAAAGCGAGAAATTACAAGTGTTGTGTATGCTTGACCTTGCTACTCTGTGCCTAAAATGAAATTGTGCTCATGCTGAAACCTTTCTCCAGGTTATCGTGTGTTTAGTTGCTATGCTAAAATGTGAGGAGGATGGACTGATTTGCTCCTTCTGTTAAAATAAATCCTGAACTACCCAGCAAGCCTCCTCCAGGAGAGCGGTGGGCTCAGGAGGCCTTGCTGAGGGTCCGGATTCATAACTCAACGAGGTGGAAAATGTGTGGCCAGACAGGCAGTGGGGACAGCAAAGTCCATTGTGTGAAGGAGTGTAAATCACATTTGTCTGCACTGACATGTGAACTTCAGGCTTTGCTGCGGTGGGTTGAGGTTGCTCTTGAATCGCAGCTCACTCATGCATGGGCAGGATGTGGCTCTGCAGAGGACATTTCTGTACTAACCCAGTTCTCCCTGTGCACCTTAGGTCCAGTGGATGAATACATGCTGCCTTTCGAAGAAGAAATAGGTCAGCACCCATCCCTTGAGGACCTGCAAGAAGTGGTGGTTCACAAGAAGATGCGCCCCGTGTTCAAGGATCACTGGCTGAAACACCCCGTACGTCCCTCCCAGTTAACAGTGGAAAAGGTTTCCCTGCGTGACAGGAACGAGGGATGTGGTTGTGCATCACTCATTAGCTTCAAAGGGAAGCTAACCAGTCCAACCCAGTGCATGTGCCTGCTCCCCAGTGCTAGAGAGGGTCAGCCCTGGGAATGAGGGTTTGCTCCACACCGGCACGCTCCCGTTTCAATTTTTCCCTTGTATAATAGAGAGAAAAACAGTTGGTTAAAGTCAGCCAGTGCCAAATGTGGAGTGCGTGGTGGTTTAGTAGGACTCATTAATATGATGAAAGAATGGAAAATGAAGTCCCTTTCATTAAGAAAAGGCAAATGATCCACACCATCAGAGACGTGTTCCTCACAAGCTAGATAGCATGCAAGACTTGAGCAGTTTTTTGAGGAAAAATTAATTAGATGTGAAGGCAAGCAGACAATGAAGTAAAATGCAGTGTGGGTTTCCCAGAGGTAGATCATTTCAGGCTCGTGTATTTAATAAAAGAGGTGATTTTTTTTCAGGCTGGGAAACTGAGCAGATGATGAAATCTCACAGGGCTTCAGTAAGAAGCTAAATACTTCTATTTTGACCAGACTGCCACGGTTTTGGCTAAACTCAGGTGTACTAACTGGTCGCATAGGAGTCAAGAAGGGCTGTGGGCTGTAGATAAAGATAAGTGTTGCAGTTCAAATGAGGGTTCAAATAAGAGCTATGGTACTTCAGCAGTGTTGAATTTGGTTATTTTGGGGATATCTAAGAGAAGTGATTTCATATAAAGCAGCAGCCTTGTAGTAACTGATGTGGTGCTGCCAGCTCTCATGGTTTTATCACGGGAATCGTAATACTTGATATCTTGTCTTTTAAAGCGTGAGCTGCTGACTCTCGTGATGTACTTTGATATCAAAAGGTACTTTTGAGGCTATGAAAAAAGCTGAATGATACCACCCTACAGCCTTAGAAATGGGAAACTTTAAAAACCTGAAAACAAAAGTAATTTTTAAGTTAATTCATTTTAAAGTAAAAAAAGTCATTTTAAAGCCAGTCTCATGATTACTTGGACGCTGCGGAGAAAATATTCTCCAGTTTTTCTGTCCAGCACTAAGCTGTGCTAAGAGTACCCTCTGCGAGGATGGTCCCCGGAGCAGATGTTGGTGCTGAAGGTGCTTTCTCCCCCTTGCTGTCCACAGGGCCTGGCGCAGCTCTGCGTGACCATCGAAGAGTGCTGGGACCACGATGCGGAGGCTCGGCTCTCGGCGGGCTGTGTCGAGGAGCGCATTGCGCAGATCCGCAAATCCGTAAACGGCACTACCTCGGACTGCCTCGTCTCCATCGTGACCTCTGTCACCAACGTGGACTTGCCGCCCAAAGAGTCTAGTATCTAAGTCCTGGTTCACTTTTGTCTTTCCAGACTCAGTGGATTTAGAAAAAAAAAAAAAAAAAAGAAAAAAAAGAAAAAAAAGTTGAAAAAAAAAACAAACCCCACACGAAAAACAAAAAACATAAAAATCCAACAAACACATGAATGCAGCTGCTATTTTATCTTGACTTTTTATTATTATTGTTATTATTATTATTATTATTTTTTTGGATTGGATCAATTTTACCAGCACATTGCTCTACTGTATTAAAAAAAAAGGACATTTCAGCAAGCATTCAGGTGCCGACTAATGAATGCAGAAAAGGTGCAGGTACCTCAGAACCTCAACAAACTCACTTCAGTTGTTTTTGGTTTATTCAGTTTTCTGGGTTTCTCTTTATTGGTCTGTCTTCTGAGCGGAGCATCTGTGACATAAAGGAAAACCACCTACCATCTTAGAAAACGCAATGCTGCAAACTGTGGAGGAAACTTAAGACTGTTACATAAAGAATTCACCTTCCTCAATAAGGATATTTTTCCCCGTTTTGTTTTGGTTTTGGGTTCAGTTTCTTTTTTTTTTTCTTTTATTTTTTGGAAGTGAGCTTCAAAAAAAAAAACAGCAGATGTGTCTTTTACGGATCTAACGGGTGTCATTGTAACATGGAAAAAAAAAAGTAACTGGGCGGAGAATGTTAATTCTTGATGGTAGAATCGAAGGGGGGAGCGTAGAATAGGGGTGGGGAGAGTGACGTTGGACTTGGCAGCATTTGGGGAAACATCATTTGCTATGGAGCTACTTCTCAGGTAACCATTAGAGGAGGGGAAGGACATTTCTGGGCAGAGTATTAACAGCTGCAGAGTATGGAGAAAGCTGGGTCAAAGAGCCAGCGGTTGGAAGCAAAGCTCCCAGTATCTCGGGCTTGGGGGGGGTGTAGGAGAACAAAGCAGAAGTAGAATTACCTTTTATTTTTCTACTCCATATAGTAACAGGAAGAAGGCTTTTCAGCAGTGAATTGGAAGAAGTGAGAAAGTGCATTCTTGAAGCACTTTGGTAAAATACTAGAAGACAGGAAAATTTTTGCATCTCACTTTAAGTGCAAATCAGGTCAGGAAATTTGGCCTTAGGGTTGATTATCTGTCAGCCAGAGCTATCAGTGCAGATGGTGGAAAAAGTGTGAAAACTGGCTCTGTAATTCTTAAATTTTTTTTTTTCCTGATTAATTTGGGGTCGGGAGGGGGGTGGAAATACCTGAACCGGAGGCAGATGGCTCCTGTAGCATCCCAGACGCTGAGAAACTGCCCGGTTGCAGGATGCAGGGGTGGCTGAGCAGCAGCAGCGATTATCGCAGCATCTCTCCGACTGCTTTCTTTGAGGCTGCTTTCTCCTTACTCTGTAACAAAACTTTTTTGTCTTAAAGTGGTGCATATTCTAAAATACCGTTACTCTTATTACGCCATAAACTCGCTCTAGTCAGTGAATGTTCCTAATGCTGCTGATTCAACAGTGAAATATTTTTTTAATTTGCAAAACATGCAATGTTTAAAAAAAGAAAAACTAAAAAAAAAAAAATCAAACCACAAAACACACACACATACACGTTACGTGGCTTCCGAGGTTTAAACTGAAAAAAAAATATTAAAAACTTCATGACCACAGACCACCTCAAACCAGAAATACCTCAGAATTTTCTACTTGTATGAGTTTTATTATATATTTTGTTAGTTGTGTTGTCTTGTAGTAAGTATATTTTAATGTAAGTTGGCTTTTATGACAAGGGAGTTTTAAAAAAAGAAAAAAAAGAAAAAAAGTTCCAAAATCTTTTAGGAAGTGCTACCATTTTTTTGTTTGTTTTATAAAGCACCATTGTAAATAACTGTATACAGTTGTAGAATAACTGCCTATATAAGGTACCTGGGCATTATTCACTCTTATTTGTGAAGGCTGTTTCCATTCTGTGTTATTTTTTTTGGTCTGTTTTAGTGAAAGGACAGTACATCTTTTTTTTTTTTTTTAATTTTTCTTTTTATTTTTTTTAACTTTGAATAGAACATGAATTCTGTGTCTTGCTAGACTGACAAAGTTATGTCCATTGGATGGCCAGAACTTCTAAATTTTATTTTGTGTTAAGCCAAAATACAGTCCTGAACTAATCACCCTGTAAAGAAAATGTAAAAAGTCTGTATTATATAAACGAATTGGACTTCTTGCCACTGCCAAATTGTCAGCGTGCACCTTGCACAGATATAATTTATTAAGCAGGCAAAATCACTAATTGGAGAAAATAGAAAGGAAATTGAAATATATTTCTTGAAAAATATAGCTTTAAAACCTAGAGGTCACAAATGAGGACACGGTCCTTTCTCTCGAAGAGACATTAAGATAATTGCCTTAATTTGTCTATCTGAATAAAGTCTTAACCTTATTCTTTCAAGTTACTGAATGTATATTGCATATTAGTATGTACACACATGTACCTGTATTTCCCTGTGTAGGTTTGGAAGTTTCTTTTTCTTAATGTGCTTCTGTTGAGAACACCTTGACAAAACCGGACAGAACGATACCATTGTGACCCAGGTGATGTCCCTGGTGGTGGTTGACATCTTTGGGCCTGATGCTGCGACCTACCTATGCTTAGCATTAATTAGGCATGTGAGTAGTTCTTCTGGTGTCACGACATTAGGTGCCCACTCACCGTTAAGCATAGTCGGAAAGGTTTGCAGGATCAGCATTTTTTTTTTTTTTTTCATGTTTAATACATTTGTGCACTGAGATTTATATAAAAATGTGACGTATGTTTTAGAAGTGAAGTGATGTAAGGGTTGGGGTGGAGCGTAGAGCAGTTCAGATGGAGTGAATACTTGTCTGGAGGTGGGCTCGCCCCCGTTTCCCCGGGAATGGGGGCCAGTCTGTATTGCTGCAGAAAGAAAAAAGCTGTACTGTCTTTTAACTGTTAATATCTGTTTGCTGTTCTGGATTTTTTTCCTTCAGCATTATGTATTATGGCTAAAACAGGCTTATTACAGCAGTTGCTTTTTTCTCCTGATTTCTTTAAAAAGCTTTAAAGTATTTATTGAAAGTGCCATATGATTTTAATAGCCTATTAGACGGTCTCTGAAGTCTTCTCTTTTGAGAAGGCATAAACAAAAATTCTCACGTGTAGCTTATTTCACTGCGGGGAACTGCGCGGCCGTACAAACTTTGACCAAATGCTGATTGTAAAGTATTACATCTTCCCTGGTGTAATGGTTCCTTATAGATCATCTTGTCAACAGGATTCAGAAACTGATTTTACAAAGAATTTCCAAATTGCACGTGTGCTCGGTTACAAATTTTAAATGTATTTAGGTGTGTGTGTGTGTCTTGCTATGGCAGCAGAGAAGGAAATCCTGAAACTTTTGCGTATTTACAAGTTTGTACCAGTTTAGCTAAAGCTGTTGTTGTAAACTGGTATTTATTTATTTTGTTCCTGAAGACAAGCTCCGATGAACGTATTGGTCTTTCAGCTCTTGAGCTGTGAAGCAGGTGGTTTCCTCACCGTTAATGTAGCGTTTGAGCTCTCATTGACAACGTGGTGTAGGTTCTGCCAGCGGCGGGGCCTGCCCAGGGGTGTAGCTGTGATGAGCAACTGCAGCTCTTCTTCTTCTGAACACTCCCTTGAAAGCGATGGGTCCAACGCCTCTTCTGCTACTTCCCAAGCACTAAAATTCCACTTTCCCGTTCAGACTCGAAGGGAGTCGTTCTCCAGAACCTTTACTGCAGAATTTTATTGTTGACCTTCCTCTCTCATATGGCAGTTTTTAGGTAAATATGAATCTTGAATATCCTGGGTGAAAATTCTTGACTTTAGGAGCCAGGATTCTGCATCTCTCTGGTGTAACTCCCTTTATGAATTTATTGGACTGGCTGGGCTGGTTTCCTAGGTGGAGGAAGTTTGAGTTCATATTTTGAAACTGGAAATCGCTTGGGTTTTTTGAGGTGATAGAGCTGTGACTTGTTAATGAAAATGCATTAGTAGAGTAAGGCTGGAAATTGTATGTGGCTCATGTTGAAATACAGGTGCAGTTATCAGAGATGGCTATAAACCAGGCTGACCATCAGTAAGTACTACTAGGCTTCTCCATTATGATTAAGGATTTTAGCTAGTTCTGATCATCAACTTTTTAAGACAAAACCACATTGTTCAGTTGAAAGTCTCTTACAGAATATACTAGGCTAGATGAAGTTACACCTATGGGAGTGCTGAGATCTTTGTCTATGTTGGTTGCAAAGAGAAGGTCCGTGAGTGCCCCCCCCTCCCCGTAACTCCACTGCGTTTTCCTTGGCTCTCCTGTCTCAGTGCTGGTTTCCACTGGGAAGTTGTTGGTTTCAGTAGAAGCAGCAGAAGCCTCAGGGTCTGCTCAGCGCGACGTTGCTGGGGAGTATGGACAGGTTGGCCTCACCATTAGGAACTCTGATCCCCCTTCGTATCCCAGCACAGAAACTGGAGAACACGGGTTTTGTTCCTCTTGAGCTCCTTTTGAGGCAGACTGTCAGAACGGGCCCGGTTTTGCAGGGGAAGGATCTGGTTGCACTTAGTACAGAAGAGCCTCATGTTGGTGAGGAAGGTGCTGGTTGATAAGGTTGTGACAGTTGCCCAGTTCTCTTCGAACCACACTCAGCCTGAGAAGTTGCTAAGCAGGAAGTGTCCCGTAAACTATTATCACTTTTGCATACAGAATATTGTTTGGTGACATTGTAAATAAAATAGACTATATAATAGAGGAAAATAAGGACATTTTGACTTTTTTACTTTTGGAAAAATATATATATATTTTAGTTACATATACAAACAGAAATTCTACATTGTGTGAGAATTCTTTTATACCACAAATTATTTTTGTAATGTCTAATATGTTTCTGCAGGGAAAAGGGAGAAAGGTCTGTGTACGCACAGCAAATAAATAAATAAATATATATATATAGTGTTTAAATTAAGTCTGCACTACATCAAAGTCTAGAGGATAGGACAAGTTTAGCCTGAAACCAGTTTGAGGAGCAAGTTTGGATGTACTTGGACATGCTTTGAGGACAGCACTGAGTATACGTTTAGGTTGTCTTGCGTGTCACATCCCTTCTGCTAAAGATGCTTGTTGCTTTTCTCTGACCATCTTCAGTTTAACCAGGGAGAGGTTTTTTTTCAAGTATTCATGCGAGTGTCCGTGTGTGAGCAGTGTGTCCTTTGGCATATGCCACGATGCTGCAGTGAGTTGTGAAGTCAGTGTGTTAAGAATTTACTTGAGACCAAATAGCTGGGCTGATCTCGCTCGCTGCCGTATCTGTTTATAGCAGCTGTGCCTGCTGCATTGACAATATGATCTGTAAGGAGCTGTTGCCAGTAAAGTCCTGATAAAACCAATTCCTAGAAGTTCCATCTCTCCAAAGTGACACAACTAATCGGGCTTCACCAGAACACGCAGATACGTGGCTCTGTGTTCCCAGCGTCAGGTTTTACAGTCTGGGTTGGAGGCACTAAAGGAAAGGAGCACTGTCATGTCCAAAGTCCTGCTTAGACAAAAAGCATTCCAAATTTGTCTTAACTAATCCAAGGGATTATAGAAGTATTAGAGAAAAAGCCTCAAAATGTATTCTGTTCACTTAAGCTCATTTTTCTCATTGGACCGAAAACTCACCCTGGTCTTTTTTGGTTTCATTTAACCTTGACAACACAGTGTCAGCAGGGCAAGAGTTAACTGGAAAAAGCTTTAAACCAAACAATACATGGTGCTACCTTGATGCTGGTTTGACAGTGCCCCTTTTGAAATTAACACTTAAATGGCTCCCAGCAGGCTCCTGCCACTGCTGAATCCTACTTCTGTGTTCTCGGTGAAGCCCTGGCCCTGTGGAAGCTGGGGGAGACTTGCCATCCAGTTCCGTGGGACCACAAGCACGTGGGCCTGTTCCTTCCCGGAGCACTTCCTAAACGCACCTGATCCCCCACGTACATGGGACTTCTTTTTTTTAAAATTCTAGTTTTAGGGTGACACTCGGTTCCCTGACTGAAGTAGGAACCTATGGAGTAAGCAGTAATCCTTTTTGTCAGGATGCTTCCACAGAAAGAGATCATACTTGTGTTCTATCCATCCAGCTGTTCTGAAATGTAATGCTATTCTGTTGTGCCTTTATTTTTCCATGTAAAAGCAACTGCTGTAAGGTGTTTTTTTTTCTTTTACTGTTTATTTTTTTCCTGTCTGAAAAAAAAACCCCCACTTTTCATTGCCCAGCTGTTTTTTCTGGATGCAGTCTGTGATCCAGGTATTTCAAGAACCAATTACCTCAAACCTCATGTTAAACAGTGTTGCTATCTGGATTCTCCTTGATACTACAATATTGTAACATACACAAACAGGAACCTTGCTATATATGGGTGTTTATATATATGTATCATATACATATATACACGTATATATATGATATATATATGTAAATGGAAAGTGATCCCCAAGGACTGAAGGAAAAAAGCAAAACCTTTTTGTTTTCCAACATTGAAACCAAAAGGGCTCCTTGGAAGCTCTATAATGGCATTGTGCTGGATATATATCGAGAAAGTGTTTTCTGAAAAGTGCTTCCTTTATTAGCCTTTTATTTCAGTATTTCAATGGGGCAGATGATGTGATTAAAACACTATTTCTGCATTTTTTGGCCAATTTTGAAGCAGAGGCCTCTTAATCTTTCCAGGTGTTATAAAACAAAAAAAAGAACACCTCAGCCTACAACATTCCAGTAAGGTTAATATTACAAAACTAAAGCATGTTCTGGGAAGACTTCATAGCTTCTGGTTTTGTGAAAAGAAAGGCATTGGCCATACTTTAGTCAATTCTTCCACTGTTCTGAGGAACTGAAGTTTAACCAGTAACCATCCTAGTCAATTAAAATCCTAAATTAATAGTCAACCGGCATCTGTGCATTGCCACCCCTGTTAAAAACAAAACACCTAGAAAAACAGTAAAAAAAAAACCAAACCAAAAATTCCAACCATGAAAGAGGAGAAGGAGGTTGGAGCATTCCATAGCTCCTGAAGGTTGACTTGGCACCAGGTTTGGCGAGACCTAGAACTTGTTTAGCCCTTTTTCCAAGTACCTTCTCCCACGAACCTTCTCATAAAAGCAGACCTTCAACCACGGTGACTTCTCCTTAATGATACTGAAGAGAATTCTGTTCAGGATATATTTTCTGGGGAAAAACAAAAAGACAGTTCTTTTCATTAACATTTAATGTATAGTTCCCCTCCCACGTCTGTTTTTAAAAAATGTATCCATGCAGCTGATGCAACATTACAATCTGTATTTTATTTGGACAAAATAGTAGCTTTTCAATCCAAATAGTAATGAATTTATTATTACTAGTAATCCACTTAATTAATTACTAGTAATTTACTATCACTAGAGGCAGAAAAGGAGACGTTTCTCTTTCCCCATTTTTTCCTTGACTGTCTAATGTTTCTATGGCTATTGATGGTTTATGATTATCTTTGGTAAATTATTTACAGAAGTACTAAAATCTCCCAGGAGGAGGCATTTTGCAATGCTGACGGCCTTCCAATGGAATAACTGTGATGCAAAAGTCGATCTGTTGGTGGATGAGAATTGAAGGAGGTGGTTACTGCAAACTAAGTAACATTCTTGACCTCAATTCTATGCCATAAGTCCGCACAATGCCATTTTCAATCTGCTCAAACTATCTGCTTATGAATTCTGCATGATCCTCATGATAGAGTTGAAAGCCTGATCTTTCACCTGTTAATATTTTCACATTCGTCCTTAAGTTTGACAAATTTTATAATGTAAAGTTGACCTAAGTACAGTTTGATGTCAATTCTTGTGGAAAGAGCTTTCTGCATGTAACATTAGACACATACAGTTAAACAACACAGCATAGTATAAAACTCACAAGAAAATGTTTTGGCACCAGCAGAAAGAAATCTCACCCTAACCATTTGTCATTTAAACCATCTTATTGTAAGTTTTACCAGCTACTTCTAAATTTGTGCTTTATTTAAAGAAATAAAATAAAAATCCTAAGACTTGTCTAGCGTAGTGAAATATGTGTATATCAGTTTTAGGATAAATAGCTAAGTCTTATTACGCTGTGTTACTTAACTTGTATATATAGAGTATACATAAGAGTTTGCAGTAACCTGTTTCTCCAGGATTTCCAGTTTGAATGGGTTTAAACTCAAACTATGAGATTAAGTAAATGATTTAGAAGATTGCAGAATAAACTGAGTGTAAATTACAGGAAGCTCTATCAGATGGTGAAATAATTTTTAAAGAGTCTTTTGGTCCTTGGCTCAAATTCAAATAAGTACTGTTTGTATACCAAGATATGTGAAATGTAAATGTTGTAGGTTATATTTCACTCTTGTAGCTATAAAAATGTAGAACAGAGATAGCTTGTACTACTGAGTTAACAAAAGTTATACTAAAGTATCCTGTTAAAGAAAAAAGTATACAGAGAGTTAAGCTCGTTGCTGTAACCCCTTTTGGATTGAAGTATGCTGATTTTTTATATATGTATATTATATATATATTCTGCAAAAGTATATATATATAAAATGTATATATAAAATGGCCTAATGCAGACATCCATTGTATTGCAGTTATGAAATGAAGACATTTTGACAAGAACATTGTATCATAGTTCATGAATTTGCAGTGGATCTTTGTTCCTTTTTACTGTGGTATTTTAGAAATGAGTCTCAAGTTTGAAATTAGATCTGCCAAGTTGGAGTTTTGCTGCTTCAGCTTTGCACTGGGTGTCCGAATAAACCAGTATGAATGTAGTATTTGCCCTGTGTGAAGCAGCTACACCCCAACAGATAGGAGGAAAAAAACTAGAAAGAACTATTTCAAGTTTATCTTTTTGTATATGAAAATAAACAGTAAATTACAAATAACTGTTTCTCTTGTTGGTGCGACGTTAAAAATCATTGGTGTTTTATTGTCTTTGGCATCTAGCTGGAGTATTTCCTTTTTTACGGAAGAATGTTTTGCTGCTTTAATGGTATCACTGCTGTCCAAAAGCCCTAGCAACGTCCCTGCAGAGGCATCTCTGAAGCCTGTACTTCTACATATCATTTGCTGACTAACTCCTCTAAAGGCAAGAGGGAATTTAGCTGGAATTGCTGCATCCTTTTAAGGGTGTTGCAAAGTTAACTTTGTTGTTAGCAAATACAAAGCATGCACAGGCGCTGTGGGGCCTGTTCCCAGTCAGGGAAACAGTTTCAATGTGAGGTACCTGCGTCAGGGCGAGCATTGCACCTGGGACTGAGAGGCAGCTTCCATACACCATGGGTTTGGGGTATTTTTCCTACCCCCCTGCTTCAGATGAGTACCAAACAAGAAGGGAAGGCTTGACCTGAGAAAAGATTAAAAAAAAAAATAAATAGAAAGCTTGAGCTCTGTGAACACATAACAGCATGGTGGGCTCTGTAATCCCCAGGACATGAGGGAAGAAGATGCCCTCAGCCAGCACCTGAAGCATAGCTGGGCCTCTGGGCAAGCTGCCTGCAGTGAAGTGACAGTGTGGCGATGAAGCCTTCATGCTTTGGTGTTTTCTGTTGCTAAACTCGTCCTCTTTTTGCAGCAAAAATACCTCTCACTTGGTGGTGGGTTGGAAGTGCTTACAGTGGACTCACATGAGGCCCATATGAATGTGAACAGACAATTGTGAGGAAAAAATAGTAATTATCAGACTGGTGGTTTTCCTTACAAAAAGCCTGATGTTAAATGACCAAATGGGGACTAAACCCAATTCCTCACCATCATTTGGTGCTAGAACCCAGGGCCATCACCCCCAGCCTCGCTGGCTGGGGGCTAGTTTAGCCACCCCTTTCCTGGCGGTCCCTGTAATCCCTCTGAGGCCAAGCCCCACGCCTTGGCTCTCCCCTTTTCACAGCGCTTGGATAAATCCCGCTCCGATGGTTCCTGGCGTGTGGGTTCCCCGGGGAAACGACAGCCGGGGCTGCCGCCGCGCTGAGGCGATGCCGCCATGGCGGGCCGGCGAAGGAGCGGGCGGGCCGGCAGGGGGCGTTGTGGTGCAGAGCGGCGCCGCTCCCCCCTCTCCTTCCCCGGTTGCCACCATGGCGGCCTTTCGCCGCCACAGCCGCTTTCTGGGCGGCTTTGTCTGGGGGGCCGCGGCGGGCGCCGCCGCTTCGTGCTGGGCTGCGTGGTGGCTCCTCCGCAACCAGAGTCAGCCGGGGGCGGACCCCGGGCGAGCCCTGCCGGAGGGTAAGAGGTGCGGGGCACAGGGGAGGCCGGGCGCGGCGGCCCCGTGGCTCCGCGGGGCGGGAGCGGCCGCGCCTCAGCGCGGCCCCGTTCCCCCACAGGCTTCCCTCTAAACCCGCTCTCCTCTCCTCAGAGCAGCCTTCTCCCCGGTTCCCCCCATCCCTCGGTGCTCAGAGGGGGCGGGTAGTTCCCCGCGTTCCTGCGCCGGCCGGAGGCGGGGGGAAGAGGTCGTTCGGGGATGCTGGGCTGTAACTTGCTTCATCAGGAACTCAGGTTCTCCTTGCTGCACCTGCTTGCACAAAAGTGGTGGTGACAGGCGAGGAAAGTGGTTTTCCGTGGCTACCACGATGGCTGCAAACGCCCCGTGTAGTGATAGGGAAAGTTTACTTTGACCGCATAGTTCAGGTCAGGCCATAGGGCCACACAAGGCCACCCAGCAGTGGTGGCTGTTGTCTTGGGGAGCCCCCAGCCCGTTTGCTGTGGCTTTGAAGGTGCAAGGTGTGGGGACGGGGCTGGGGGGGGCTCCAGGGCCTGGTGGGAATGATCGGTTTTTGCTGAAGCCGTAAGTCTTTAGAAGTTACTGGAGCATCAGAAAGCACAGGAAGAATGGCTCTAAAAGCCTGAGTTGCTGTCAAACAGATGGCTGGAGGACGAGAAAGTCAGTAAGACGGATGTAAATATTCCTCGGTGAGAGAAAAAATGTTACTTGAAAAAAAAATAATCTCAAAAGTGAAACTTTCATTCATTTAACAGAGTGTAAGTGTTCCCAGCGAGGGCAGGACTGGTGCTTGTGCTCAACTTGTACATCGCAGTTTGTGAGGAGGAGTGTGTTTTCTAGCTCCAAAGGATGAAAAGTGTGTGGTGGTCTCCTGTGTCTGTAACTCCTTGTTGCCTGAATTGTCCCTAAATATCTGATAACTTTCCTTCTGAAGGTCAGCCCACAGCAATTGCTATGTAGATGTGTGGACTCAATGAAGAGCACAGCTTATTTGGTAGAAGGGAGTTTCCTTGGATAGCTCTCTTAATAATTTTTACGTCATAATAGTGGTAGTACCTTCAAGTAGTTCCCTATATAGTATGTCCTCATCCATCGAGATGCTTTTTTTACTGTCATATTTCTGATCATGTTCAATCTTTGGATGGCTTACTCTTTATTTTTTCTCCTTAGAACCAGTAGAAGAGTCTCTGCTGGAAAAATATGGATTCCCTGAAGCTGGAACAGAGACCAGATTTTACACAAATCATGCACTGTCTTATGACCAGGCAAAACGTTTGCCTAGATGGGTGATTGAACATATTTCAAAACAGAAGACACTGGGTATGTTGGTATTTATTTTCTTACATTTATGGCACCAGAGTGGGCTTTGCAGTTCACAGAAGGTGGGCCCAGGAGCAGGCAGGGTGAAAAATCCTAGAGTGATCTCTAGGTGTGGATATTCCCACCCATTCATGGTGCGACTGGAGGCAGGATGCCTCTGGGTGGATGTCAGCTTTGTGACAGCATTAAGACTGATGTTGCCAGTGATTTAAAAGAAATCTGTCACTGCTGGTTGGCTACCTTCTTGAGTACTCTTTCTCTTGTTGGGACTAGTCTGCTATTGAATGTGCAACATCCTGAAGCCTGTAAAATAGAGTTGGCCCAAGGGCTGAGTATGAAAGGGAGGAATGAAGAAGAACTAGAGCTACCTTCTGTGAGAAATTTCAGTTATGAATTGTTGAAACAGTCTGTTAGCACCAGATACCTATGTATCTGTGTCAGTGTAAACACTGTGAGCTATGTTGCAGGAGGGAAGTTTAACTTACCTCTTTAAAACATGACTGTAGAGAAGATGAAAAACAGAAAATGAAACTTCTCTTACCTGATTCAGACCTGCAAAGTTCAGTGATGTTGCTCAGGCACTTAAAATTGCTCTTGCTTCCTTAGCTTGTATAGTTAGTTTTGTGGGCCAATTTATGTCAGTTTAGGTACTGCCCCATATATCTGAACGCTTGTGGAGTCAGGTCCTTTAGTGGCCAGACTGTTTCATCTACAGAAACATGTTCATCTTAAAGAGGTTTGTTCAGAATGGGAAGAACAGATGAATATCCATCTGTGAGAGAGAAATGGAGCAAAGGGCATCAGCAGTTGTAATTGTTCAAAGCTAGACAGGGCGTACCTACTCACTGCAGCCATTATTTACTTTGATGCAGTTCTGTTGTATTTTCTGATGTGCATTATCTAATACTCTCTGCCCCATTCTTTATGTAAGACAGAGGCTCGGTGCTTTTTTGCTGTCAGCAGTGAATGAAATATGGATGGTGTACAGTCATTGTAAATTAAGTTTATAGCGTTAGTTCAGTTTTTATAAGGCAAATTATTAGTAATGGAGGTAACTGTATAATTGTAAAGTGTTTTATGAATGCAGTAGCCCTCTAAATATATCTTAATCACTGTCTTCAAATTATCCTTCAAAATTAAAAGCGTGATCCTGAAAATATTTATAACCAACCCCTAAGTAACATAGTTGATTCCACTTCTTTCTGAGAAGAAAGCAGTAATTCCAGGCTTACTTTCAAGTGGACCTTAAGAGCTAAATTGTTAACATGTTTTCCAAATGATCACATGCAACTAACCTGCAAGTTGAAATTAAGCATCTTGAGGTGTTCAGCTCCAGTTTATGTCTGATAGCTGTTCTAATTGAGATTTGAGGCACAACTATGTTGTCCAGGAAAGGTTACTAAAACCCTTCATGTACTGGAGTTTTGAAACCATGTGATGTAAAAAAAAAAAAATTGATAAGTAAGAACTTAATTTTTAACAACATGGTGGAAAGAAATTAGCTTTACGTGTAAATGAGATGTACAAATCTGATTACAGAAGAAATTATCTATTTTTATCAAAGCAGTGAATAGAGAATAAATGAGGATATATTTTCCATTTTTCAAGTTTAATTGGTAAATTTCCCTTTGCCTTAAATAGAGATTAAATTTTTAAAGAAGTAAGATTTCTGAAAGATGGTGTCCTACTGGAAGTCATCAGAGCCAAAATGATTCATTCAAGTATCTTCTGGCCATCACTTTTCCAAGGAAGCAGTCAGTGTTTGGGATGAAGTAGACTCAAAGCTGCAGCCTACTCAAAGTAATTTTGCTTTTAAGGAGATGACTGGGGCTTTATACAGTGCAGGGACACAAATATAGGTATGTGGCCAGTAAACATGGGAAGAAGTCACAAGCTCCCTAGGAAAGATAGCAGCTTAGAGTGGGCTGTCATCTCTGCAACAGTTGTGTTAGTTCCCCCACAACCCTTTCACCCCCCCAAGTTTTAATCTTCCAGAAATCTTAGGCCTTGTCATTTTTGTGTATGATTTCAAAATGTCTGGAAAGGAAAGGAAAGGAAGAATCTCAGATAGGACAGGAAAGCTCTACATTTATTTCCATGACCATGAAGAAAAAAATGACTTAAAACTTTCATTTCAATGGATTTGTTATTCTAGCAAGTGTAACTTTATCAAGATGTACCCATTCTACTTCCAGGCTAGACTTGAAAAAAAATGCCACTTGTAGCAGCTCAAACATAAAAATGGAATAATAGCAGCTGGTGGAGATATACAGCTCTTCACTGTCCTAAAAAGTGAATCCGTACTGGGAAGAATTTTGAAGTGGAGCACTGATACTGAAGCAGAATCATTCTTTTTTATGGTTGAGGAGAAAAATACCAAGTTTAGATTGATGTGTTGAATCCTTAAGCATGGGTCATTTGGCAAGATGTGACAGAACCAGTTCTTTTTGCCTTGTTACTGTGATGGTTTAATGATAACCTGACAATGTAGTGTGTTATTTCACAGGCAATGCAGACCGAAGGCACTGTAAATTCAGACCAGATCCCAACATCCCTCTAATGTTTAGTGCTGCCAATGAAGACTACCTTGGGAGCGGATGGTCACGAGGACACATGGCACCAGCAGGAGACAACAAATTTTCAACAGTAGGATTTTTTTTCTTTCTTTTTAATTTGTGTCTATGGATCGGAAAGGGTCAAAAGACCCTTAGAAGTAATGTGTAATGTTCCTTTTGCACTTAGTTTTGAGATACAGTATGGTCTCATTGTTGATGCACAGAGCTGAACGAGGAGTTACAGGTTCTGTTCCTCACTGAGCACTGTAGGATGCTCTCGCATCCTTCAGGCATCTAAATCAGGTGCAACCTTTGGTGACATACCTCTCTTCATTAAATCACACCTATATTAACTAGGTGTGTGAGTATATCTGGTACTGTGTAGTGTTTTCAACCTCTTGTATGTCACATTGTCAGCCTGTGAAATGTAGGTGATAACCTTCACCAAACAAGCCTCCAAAGTGTCCTTTTCCCTCAGTTAAAGGGAAACAGGGAATGATGACTTCATCCTGCCCAACAGGTGCTGAGATGTTTAAGGCTAGATTGGGCAAAGCAAAGACACTGTTAAGTACAGTTCTGTATTGGCAAGGGGATTGCCTGGATGATTTAAAAGGCTCTTTCCTTTCTGGCAATGTGTATGAGGTAAATTAGAACCTTCTTTTGCCATAGTTCTTTCAGTCTATAAAATGTCTTCACCTGCCATTTATTTGAGCTGTAAGAAAAGCATGCTCTAATGCCTTGGCTGACTAACAAAGCAGCCTTGGATTTATTGGATCCTCTTGTGAAATGTGCCTAATGCAGTAATTTGTCAATTAAGAAGCAGTTTGAATTTGTATTTCTGCCAGGCAGAGTAGTATGCAGTGGGGCAGAGTGACAGTGCAGTGGCATGTGGTGGATGAAAGAGCCAGTCATTTTATTTCTCTGTCTTTGTAGTTATTTATTTGTGGTATCTGAGAAGGTTTTTTCTGGTGAGCTACTTGTGCAGAGAGTTCCTGGACCTGGCTTGAAATGTAGTGAGATGATACAATCTTTCAAATACAGGGTTATAAAAATGTAATTTCACAGTTTAATTAGCGCAGGTAGCATTTGCTCATTATCCTGAGGAGTTCTGTCAGCCACTTCACTTTGAAGAAGTAATATGTGAAAAATACTGCCATATACAGGACCTCTGAAGACTCTGGGTTAAGATCTTGGAAATTTCTGCTCCTTTATTTCCCTGCATATGTGTGGTCTCTTAGCACCAGGTCCTTTGCATCTGGAGATATGTGGGCTTCAGTTCAGAGAGGATTGACTCTTTTTAAAGATAAAGAATTAAGCAGATATGTAGATGTTTGACCGTTATGGTCTCATAAATCATTTTATCATTTGCATGTTAAGTATTTGCAAAATACTGGTTAATATTTTTAATATAACTTTTTCTTATAAGTTAAAGCATACTTCCCATTCAAAAGGAAGAGTATCTGCTTCCTTCCAGAGGCATTAAAAAACTGATACTGGGTAACATAGTAACTCTTACGTGCCTCTAGAATTGGATGTTCTTGTGCTATATTTCTGTACAAAAAAAAAAAAAAGAGTTATTTTGCATGGTTTATACCTCAGTTATGCCCCTATTAAACCAAACTAATCTTGTAGATATTCTGACTTAGTTTTATCTGGCTGTTTATGTTGATAACATAATATTAAGACTAAATTAGAAATGGATTCTGATTCAAAAACTTCTAAAATGTGTTTTCAGGTTGTAAATATTTCAATTAAATATATTATTTTCTTTCTGCATGCAGACAGCCATGGCTGAAACGTTTTATCTGTCTAACATCGTGCCTCAGAATTATGAAAATAATGCTGGATTTTGGAACAGGTGAGAAATTACTTGTAAGTAAAATGACTGAAAAATACCAGGCAGTGGCATAAATCAAAATTGCTATTATTTTTAAAGCTTCTTCACATCTCAGTATTCTAGAGCACTTTATAACTATGTATAGAGATGACAGCAACCTTCTCTGAAATGAAAGACAGCTCAGTCCTCACAGCACAAGAACAGTATAATGGCTATGTTTGTTCTTTAGTCAATCAAACTGCAGAGGACATTTATTTAGAATAGAGAAAATTATTTCTTCTGGCTGATGTGGGTAAAGGTACCAGGCTTAACATCTCTGTCCTTAAAGAAAATTCAGTAGAAGCAAGGAAAGGATTTAGATCTTGCTTTAACATCTCTTCCTCAAAAAAACACTTTGAGTGTGAGGGTATTCACATCTCTGTACGTGGACATTGGTTCACTTTGAGTTGGAGAACTGAGTGCTCCCTGCTGAGTTGTGACTACTTCAAGTCTTAAGGGTTTCTTCGAGTGCTGGCTTCCGAGTAGCAGCCAGACAGGTTCTCTGTTACTTGGAAGGACTGGCTGGATCGGCTTGGAGATGAGTGAGTGATAAATTTAAACTTTCTTCATGTAGCATTTTTATTCTTTCCTTCCTCTTAGTGGAGGAAAACATTCATAATAGTAGCATTCATCCAGTGCTTCTTGCATTGGACTTCTAGAATGTTAAGACACAGAAACAGGAGAGGAAAATGATGAATTTCACAAGGTTTGCTCAGGGGAAGGTTAGCAAAATTATGTCCAGCACTGTAATAAAGGCTATCAAAAATGCACCATCATTCAACTACACACTGCTTTCCAGTTTTATAAGTATGCATATAAAATCATATGAGGCGTTCAGTAAGGTTATACTTTTTATAGACAAATAAAATGCTATAACATTTTAGGAGATTTTTTTTTTTTGCATTGTCTTAATACCTCAAGTATTTGAGCGTAAAATTTCTTTATACCAAAGCTAGGCATTTGTAACAATTTTGAATTGGAAATCCTCTTTATTTTCCTTGAGTAGGATCTGTCCCTAATCAGGAAATTGTGGGGAGTGTTTGAAAATTTCCCCTCACACTGGCAGCCCCGCAATTGGAGCAGCTATTACCACCTTCTTCCAACCCCAACACCTTATCCCCACAGTTTTAATAAATGAACAAGGTATTTGTGCCACTTGTTTTGTCAGTCACTTGTTTTAATGAGAAATAATTTAAGGACACCATGTTTCATGTTGTTTGTATCCCTTCCTGGCTTCATAGTCTATTCCTTTCTCTTTTTTTTTAATTACTTGCTTCTTGAATTGTCTTCTGAGGTGCAGGTAGGCGATACAGCTTAGTCAGTTTAACAATCTGCTGGTTTTTTAAAGTGGTGTTTGCCCTCCAGCCATGTGCTTTTGCTGCTTTCCCAGTTCCAGCTCTGGTACAGCCTGGCTGCAGCGAGTCGATTCCATTTGCTAACCCAGTTAAACTGATTCACATTTTGTTTTGCTTGGTTATGTTTCTGCCAGATTAGAAAATTGGATCAACTGGTGAGATGAGAACCAGAGCCAAGACGGAAGATGGAATAGGACTGTTCAGCTGGGGCAGACAAGGGGAGCGGTAGGAAAGGGGAGAGCAGGACTCCATCTTTCAGCCAGCTCTTAGCTAGTAAGCTATTGGCTTGGTTCAGTGGTGTGGTCTAACTGCACCTTAGTATTTATTCCTCGTTTTCTTCCCACCCACCAACATGCATGCTTCTTTTTTTCCTGATGTTTAACTGGTGTTTTCTGTCTTGTTCTGAGTGCAGTTTCATGGTCACTGTAACCTGATCTCTGTCCCTGCTGTCACCGAAAGCACTTTGCTCCCTCGCTGCCTTTATTCCCCTTCTTTCCTTGTGCCAGGTGATGCTTGTATTGCCATGCTGGGAGACAGCCTGAGGAGCTGAACTGTTTAGAAGCAAAGCTGACAGTAGCAGGAAAAAAAAAATCAGCTTGTGGTCAATGATTTGGCATATCAGTTGCAGCTAACTATTACCAAAGAAGAAGGGGTTCATCCTCCTAATTCTGATTTGTTGGGCTCATTCCTGCTAATTCTGATTTGTGTGAGCTGATTTAACTCACTAATCCAGCACAAGAAAAAGAGAATATTTTCAGGGTTATTGACAGATGAAGAGTGCTAAAGGTGGCCCAAGGGAGAGATATGAGGAATGAGACAGAGAAGGGAGGGAAAGATTCACCTTAGAGGCAGCCAGATTATCTGCGGTCACCTGTCTGGTGTTTGCTCTATTTGAGTGCAGTGCAACCCTTACCTTTAGTAAAGGACCAATGG
>BJBW01005456.1:0-12984 GCA_004320125.1 Scolopax mira
GGAGACATTCAAGGAGAGGCTCGATGAGGCCCTGGGCAACCTGGTCTAGTTGGAGGTGTCCCTGTGACTGCAGGGGGGTCGGACTAGATGACCTTTGAAGGTCCCTTCCAGCCCAGATGATTCTATGATTCTATGATTCTATGATCTATCTGATGGAGAAATAAAAATCCAACCCCTTTGGTCCTGATTCTTATAATATTTGTACTCTGGAGGGAAGGAAACATTTTTTCACATCATACAGACTGAGATCACAGCACACTCTGCCCCAGGAAATGACTGGCAACATCACTACTGTTAAACTGAACTCTTACAGGTCTCATTCCTTGGCCCAGAGGCCACCTGCTGTGGACTGGTCAAGTCTATGTCATTAAAGTTTCGTTGTTTCCAAAACAAGATGGCCACAACACAGCTACCTATTGGAAGTGGTCGTTTGCCTATTCAAACTCCTGAACTTTGCCTGTGAATTGTCTGGGAGACTGTTAATTGGCCTTGAACAAAATTGTGCCAGGGAATGCTTTTCAGCAGAATAAATTATTGAGTTTCAGTAACGGCTCTGGCTCCTGTTAATTCACTAGTATAAATTTAAGCAACAAGAATGGAATAAGATTGATCTTTATATGCATTTATTTCTTGTCCTTTCACAACAAAAAGAAATCGAAGAACAGTACTTTGTGCATTAGAGATCAGTGCTCATCAGAATAATCTGAATACAACCCTTTTAGATAACCCAATAGAGATATATATATATACAAACACATATCTATATATGTGGATATGGCTATATTCATTTATGTTTATATATTGATAACAAAAATTTTGGAGGGGACATACAATTTCACACTTGGAAGCCAATCTCAATCTGTTAGAGGCCAGGAAAAGATACAATATTGAGGCACAGTCTCTTTATATCTTCATCTGATAATGACCATTGCTGAAGATAGAATCCTGGACTTGATGAACCTTAGATCTTATCCCATGCAAAAATAGTGGTGTTTAGAAAGTGTGTCCAGTTTCTAGGAAATGTATTTTTTCAGTCATCCAAGTATACATACACAAACCCATAATGTGACAATATTCGTTTTTCAGTTTCATTTTCCATTTCGATCCAACAACTTAGATAGCCTTTTCAGTGAGTATCCCAAAAACATGAATAGGGCATATGAAGTCTTGTCCCTTAGTTTTGACTGCAAAATTTTTTTCTAACTTATATGTAGTTCATAATAGTTCAAAATCTGATCATTAATGAAGATTTAACTTGTTCTGCATGCTAATTCTGTGACATGTCCATGTGTATAATGCTATTCAATACAGTTAGGTTACTTCAGGCTTTCCCAGGAAATTATTTGAAGTGCTCCAGACATGAGGTCTAAGGTAGCTCTTCTTTTAAATTAAAGAAAGCATCCTCATGAATTAGTGTAGAAGTAGCCTCACCTAAATACCACTGAAACCATTGGAATTTTTCTATTGACTTCATGAGGTTTGGTTCAGGTTCTATCTTACCTCATCCAGATATTGTCTGATGAGAAAATATGTGTGCGCTTCAAAATGTTCCCACATTTTGCAAATGGGATGATAATGGGATGAAAAAATTGCAGGAAAAAAAGTGGGAACACTTATCGGGACAAGTAACCTTTGAAACCGATCCTCATAAGTTAAAAGCCAATATCCCACCAAAACGGTGAAACCCATCCAAATCTTCATTGAATAATTTTTGATCTAGGCTATTAAAATGCTTCATTCCTTTGATGAAATAGCACTGTAAAGCATTGCTGAACTGAAGTAATTCAGAAAGCACTCAGCACCTTGCCGAACTGAAAGAAAGCATCTTTTGAGGGAAGTCAGCATCTCACAAATGCCCTTATGCAAAAGATTATTATTATTTTCACACATCCAGTTGAAATTGATGGGATTTGTCTCATTTTACTGTAACCACTGAGAAGTTAGGCATTATTCACCTTGGAATTCCCTTTTTTCAAAGGAGAGATGGGCACTGTAGAAGAGACTTTTCATAGCTCTCTTAGACATCTGCCTTGGTGTGAGATTAATTGCCTTCTGGGGGTGCCCATCTCTCACCATTGGCTTCTGGGAGACCCTAGAAGATTTGCTTATCATACACATATAATTGAAGTTAATTGAGACGGATCACAGTCTGAGAATATTTGTACTTTTCTGCATGTTATGTAAGTTACTACCCACTTTACTATGCAGATTATGATCATTTGTGCTCTACCTTTACTGGGTTGATAGAACTGTCCATTTCCATCCCAATACTATTGACTTTCACATGGGACTGATTTACCTCTGTAAAATCAATGAGAACTGAATGAAGTAACTGTGTCAAAAACAGAGCTCCAGAAACTTTAAAGAAGCCCTGTCCTGGGAATCTTCCTCTCTGCCAGGGGAATTCCACTGAATGAAAAAAAAAACCAAACAACCAAACAGCCAAACAAAAACAGCCTACAAACAAACAAAAAACCCTAAACCCACAACCATAAACATCAACTTCCTGCAGAACAAGTGAAAACATAATACTAAAGGATTGCATACCCAAGAGGAAAAATTTAGCAACTAAAAGTAGGGAATGGTGAGAAAATTTCTAGTGAAAAGATCACAAAGGAGTATGAAACTAAGAATGTAATAGTTTATCTATAGAGAAAAAGCTGAATGATTCACATTACTCCCTTTGCAGTGAACATGAACAAATCTTGTGCCACAATATGCTCCTAAATACAGGTAGCGAGTAACACACTGAAAAACTCCAAGATTACAGGTGAAACCATGGTCCTAACAAACTGGAAACCTGTAATGAAACTTAATAGGCTACTTAAAACAAAAATAGCTTCAATTTTTACATAAATCATGCTGCATAATATCTATAACTTTGAGACATAATATATGAGAGATTTTTAGCATGTTGCTTGGCATTCATTGGAAGGAATTAACTCTACTGGCCTTGAGATAGATTGAGGGCAACAGGAGGGTGCAAAAGCCAAGGCTCATATTCATTGGAGGTTCGTGTCATTTACAGTGTTTTAAACAATCATGTTCTAAGGTTGATTTTGCAGGCTGTCTTAGTCACTATCTCCAATCAAGGCTCTTGTGTAAATGGGGTTTGTTCTACCCCGACAGTGTGCCTATTGTAACTTGGGGCCACCTGTTAGACAGCATGAAGTGTTGCCTAAAAAAATACACAATAAGCAGATTGTTTGTTACAGTTGTGCACAGACAACTGTATTAGTGTTCTTCACACCATATGTCTATATAAACAGAGCTGCAGTGAGCTATTCACCAGAGACTCAAACACTGATGAAGAAGCTTCTTTTAAAAGACTTACAAGCATTGGTTCACCTGTTAGGCTTACATCAGGATTTCAAATGCTTGTCTTCAAAGGACAAATATCCCTCAAAAGGTTCTGCAGGAAGTTTTAATGCTAGAAGCAAAAAAAAACCCAAGCCCACACAAACAAAAAACCCAGCCCAAACTAGCATAAACTCCACATTTAGTGGTTTTAGTAGTTCTGTGCTAAGGGAAGCAGAGGGAAATTGGCTTCACAAAACAGTTTGACTACCTTAAGAAATAAAAATAATATTATATGAATTTATAATACATATGATAATGGCTGCTGTTGCTATTATCACATACAACTTCATCCATGTGTCAAGACTAAATCTGAAGCCTCATAAGATGACTTTGTGAGCTCAGACATACCCAGGTTCTTGCAGTCTTGGTAAGACTACCTTGGACAGCCTCTTTTATTAATTTCACTTTTTCACAAGGCAAGATTTTGAGAGAGGACAAAGAGTGAAAATGTCTCTTTTTTGTGTTATAGTAAAATAAACAACAAAGAGCACTGGTAGCCATGGTGTAAGAAAGAAAAGAGAAAGGAAAAGAAAAGAAAGGAAAAGAAAAGAAAACAAAAGAAAAGAAAAGAAAAGAAAAGAAAAGAAAAGAAAAGAAAAGGAAAAGAAAAGAGAAATTACACAAGACTTTTAACAAGGTTCATGCAAGTATAATCAATTCTATAAATCCATATCTCAGCAGTTATTGTGTGGTGTGTTCATAAAAGACATATCAAGGCCTAACAAGCTCTGTTACACAATGGCCTCACAATAATGGAACGTATGTGAGGAGGCATATATTAATGTCTATTCCTCCTGTCGCTCTAGAAAAGAGAAGAGACGTGGGGCAAAAGTCTCTTTGACTGCCATCCTTCTGCATCAGCTTGCCTCCTGGAGCAGGTGCAGGTGTGGGACACAAATTCTTCCAGCAGAAAAGCCCACTGCAGATAAGTCCTCCTGGAGCAAGGACACAGAACCAGAATGTGAAACTGGGGTCAACATCTGGTGCCTGCTCTGCTTCTACAGCAGCCTTGCTCTGTATTATGCTCTCCAAGGCTACATTACTACATGACTCTCCAACCCCCCAAAAGAAGGATTTTTGCAGAGGCAGCAGCACTCTTCCTACACCGCTAAAGCTGATCCCCAACATGCAGAACACCTATCACAGGAAAAAAAAAAAAAAAAAAGAATTATGAGGGGATTTTGATTCTTCATCACAGAACAAAAGAACCTCAGCAATTTATTTTCTAATGACTGTTATAAAAGTTCAATTTGCAGCTGAACTCCTCTAAGCAGCACAGATCATCTGTTCTTTCTCCAAATACATATTGGAATTATTTTAAGCCTATTTTTCATGTATGAAGTGTTTACTCTGATACTGTTAAAAAGTAGCTGTGCAGGTTTGGGGTCCATTCAAAACAAAACCTATCTTCTGTCTTTTTTGTTTTCCTTTTTTTTTTTTTTTCAGAAAGGAGTATTTGCTCTGAGGAGCAGCATTTAAGAGAAGATTTTTAAAAGGTTCTGCTTCAAGGTTAGTTAACCCACATTTTTTCACAAATTACCACGAAAGCTTTTTCTCTGTACTGATACAAAGCCTCCCAGTTTTGCACATTATATTGGTCTTGGTTTGGAATAATATTTTATTTCATGATCTAGGCATATTTTTTTAAAAAATCAAGCTATTATGTTTTCTTATCACCATTCTGTGTAATATTTCTGAATTTCTTTTTACTTCATTGTAGAACCACTTTTTGTACCCAAATGCATGTTAAAGTTTGAAGCTGCACATGTTTCATATCCTTTTTTCCCCAAGTCAAATTTCCAAACTATTTCATGGTTAAATAAGTCCAGTTTGGAAACAGTTTTCCTGACTATGCATATGGTGGCACTTCAGAGGGATGCTGAATTTTGTTCATAGTGGTAATACCTTGACACCCTTATCTGAGGTGTTATTGTGTATTCAACAGCCTACAGCATAGAGAGCATGAAGGACATGGCTGCATGGAGGAAGCTTGATTAGATCTCATGTACAGTTTTGGCCTACCTACTACTGTTAAGGTTAGCAATGAAGATACCATGGCATGATTTCTATTTTAATGCTAGCAACCAGAGAGAGAGTTGTTGCTGTTTTACTGATGGTTACTTTGCTTTGAAACAAAGGACCTCAGGCTCCTGGCTGGGAAGATGGCAGAAGGAGGGGAGTGGAGACTGGTAACAGACTGAAAAGGGATTCTTCTTTTCTTTACTCTCCCAAGATCTGCTCCAACTGTGCCAACTGAGGTCCACCAAACAACTTATATTTTGTATTCTCATTAATAAGATATACCAGAGCCCATACTGCCCCTCTCTATTTTCTAAATAGAGATTAATGCCATTGTGACTATGAAGGTATGCACCATAATCCCACATATTGTGTCTTTGCTGTGTAACTCTCCCCAGAGAGACAAAAAGTGGACAGGAGTTTTACTAACCCTATTTTACAAACAATCTAAAAAACTGTGACCATGCCTGTACCAAATCACAGTTGGTCCCAGAAGCAGCAGGAAGCATGGGCAGGAGGAAGGGATACAAAGTGGTGGGAGTCCACCAGCCTGCCAGGAGTGTTAGCTGGATTGTTCCAAACTGAACTGGAGTTTATGCAAACAAGCAAGGCAGATGGGCGGCAAATTTGGTCAAAGCCCACTCCAGGATTGACAGTTGCACAAAGTCACTCAGACAGATCATAGGAGAACTCACAGTGAATCCCAATCTCTAGTCAAGAGACCAGTCCTAGCACAAAATCCAAAGTAAGAAAAAAAAAGGCAAAATGAGCTTCTGTACAGCAGCCAGACTCGTGAATGGAGTGAAATGTGTTCATTTTCCTGGCAGCGCAAACAAAAGAGAATTCCCTTCCGATTCTGCTTTTCGTATAATCCAAAGATTATATGGAATCTTTCCTTTTGTTATCAAAAGTGTTCTCTCATGTACTTAATGTTTGTTTTATTTTCTTATTTCTAAAATCTAAATTACATTTATAGTAGAAACTTTAAAAATGAAAATCTGATATATTCACTAACAATGTTGAAGTATATGCTTGGTTTTTCCAATATTTTGATTTTGGTAGATGAGAAGGAAATAAATGGTAGGAAACAGAAAGTTTTCACAGTTTTTTACTCTAAAATAACATTCCTTGATGATTTTAAGAGGTGCAACATATGGGATTCCTATTTTATCACAGATCAGTGCTAATACAATAAAACTGTCGTTTTAATCTGCTGAAGAAATTGAATTTTCCAATAGCAATTTTAAAATTTTATCCTGCAATTAAAGGTTTTCTTGAAAATGATGCAGCAATGTCATACAGTGGAATTCTACAATGGTATACAGTGGTATACAGTGGAATTCTAAAACCTGTATTTATTGAGTGTGAAATACAACTGCAGACATATCTGATTGTCTCTGGAAATCTTTATCTAAAATGGCCAACAGGACAGTTGTAAGGCTTTGCATGACACCCCAGTGCATGTGGCTATGCCCCTCTGCTTCATGAGGAACTTTAAGTTACTTCCCCGTCCAGTTGGGAGAGATGGGGTCAGGGAATAAATAAGAAAAGCAAGGAACAGCGGCAAGGCAAAATGTGAAGGGGTCTGGCAAAGGCAGTTAGCACAGCTCCTATAGCTCTGTGATAGCTGAGATGTCAAGAGCGTGTGTCAGAATTGGGGAAGCCAATATGCCAGAACGAGAGACACTGAGTTAGTAGCAGCCAACCTGGCTTCCAATTTGGCTAATGAACACGTACACAGGTTTCAGGCCTGCTGGTGACATTCACACAAGATAACCAGTAGGAAAATAGGAATTGTTTTTTGCTGAAAACAAAGATTTTTATTGAAAATATCAATGTTCAATTAAAAAAAAAAAAAAGCCTAAATATGAAAAATTTTCCTTATTTATTTATTTAGCTTAAATATTTTAATTTGAGCATTTAAAAAAAGGAAAAAAAAAAAGAAAAAATAGCAAGGCAGAGGGTTTTTTTGCTATTTGGCAGAGGTTTTCTGGGATTTGTCTTTACCTGACTGAAATGTTATCAGCTGCTTCATTTGCTTGTTTGTTACTGGTTCAACACCAATCCTTTCAAGTTGTTAAATGACACAGGTCTTCTGTTATTTAGGTTGTAAGTACCCTGAATCAAAGCTTGTGTCAGTGGGGGCTTAGCAATATTCCTGGCATGCACATTACATTGAGAGTTTCCTGGTTGCTTTTTTAACATATACGTCCATCATTATTTGTTTAGCTTCTGGGATCAGAGTTTAGTAAACAGAACAAAAAACAAGTAAATCTCAGGACATCTCAAACTAAGGCTGCATTTCCTTAAAACTGTCTACTTTCTTCTGTGTCATTAGGAATTACTGTCTTAGAGGTACTGCAGAGGGTTCTTAAGATACTGAAGCATTGCTGCAACTGTGTCTAACATCTCTACAGCAATCATCTTGCTGTTGCAACAACAGGGAATATTTGAAGATTGTAAATGCTTTTGGGCATGAAACTGGTTGTTATTTTATTTTTACTTAGGTTTTTTGTCTCCTGAGTGCCTAAATATACACTGGAGCTCTAAAAATGCAAATCTGAATGATGGTAATGATGCACTTAAATAGTTTTCTATGATCCAAGTTTAGAGTATATCCTTATATAGCACTACCCTGTGCTGGTCTTGAGTATTTCTGTACAGTGATAGCTTGTTGTTGCTAAGCAATTATTTTAATCAACTGTTAGTATCAGAAATAGTGTGGTCAGCAGGACTGGAGAAGTACCCTGTACTTGGCACTGGTGAGGCCACACCTTGAATACTGTGTCCAGTTTTGGGTCCTTCACTACAGGAGGGACATTGAGGTGCTGGAGCGTGTCCAGAGACAGGCAATGAAGCTGGTGAGGTGTCTGGAACACAAGTCTTATGAGGAGCAGCTGGGGGAACTGGGGTTGTTCAGCCTGGAGAAAAGGAGGCTGAGGGGACACCTTATCATTCTCTACAACTACCTGAAAGGAGGCTGTAGCAAGGTGGAGGTCAGTCTCTTCTCCCAAGTAACAAGAGATGGCATAAGAGCAAATGGCCTCAAGTTGTGCCAGGAGAGGTTTAGATTGGATAATAGGAAAAATCTCTTCAATGGAAAGGTTATCAAGCATTGGAGCAGGCTTCCCCGGGAAACCACCATCCCTGGAAGTTTTTAAAAGATGTGTAGAAGTGGTGCTGAGGAACACAGTTTAGTGGTGGACTTGGCACTGTTAGGTTAATGGTTAAACCTGATGATCTTAAAGGCCCTTTCCAACCTAAATGGTTCTATGATTCTATGACTACTGTATGATTAAAGATGAATCCCAGAAAATTGACCTTCTGCTAAAACTGAAGTAATTTATCTCTTAAGGATTTTGGACCTCATCTGTGAAACGTACACATATTGCTTTATTCTACTGTGTCCCGCCCCCAAAAAAAAGAGTCAATTTGAATTTTTAGTGAGATGTTGAAACCTTGAATAGTGACATCAAAATTTTCCTACATTTGATTAAAGTATAAATCATCTTGTCTAATGGTCTGTCTGGATGCTGGAGAGCACTCTGTATACCTCTAGACTAAGGTGATAAACAACTCACTCTACCTTCAAAATATCATTTGAATTCACATCAGCAACTAAAATAAAACACATTTCTCCCCAATGAGAGAGAGAGGAAGTGGTGGGGGGGGGCGGATACAGGACAGACAGTGGAAATTAATCCAGGTTTTCAGTTTTCCAATTATGTCCTGTTATTATTGACGCATTTCAAAAGTGTTTAATAATTGCTTACTGGAAATCCTAAAACTTTTTAAAGAAGTTATTGATTTTTAAAAATGTTTTGATTCTTTCATGGAATGTTTTTTGGTATAATTGATTATAGTTACAAAAAACTACTAAAATTCTCAATTTAGGAATAGAGAGATGGGATGAATAATATGAATATGAATTTTTCATAAAACATTTTACCAAATGTTAACTGAAATTTAATAATATCTGTATTTAACACTGATTTTTTATTTTATATTTTTGTCCCATTTCCAACACACTATTTCTGAAAAGTAGGATTTCTAGGAACAAGTTCCATTATGTGCTACTGAGAATTAAGTGATACTGCTCTTTTCTGTGGTTTTGTGTTAATATATCCATTGTATACCAGAAGGCCTTATATCCTAGAGCTTGCCATTCAAACTGTGAAGGAATATATAGAATAAGGAATATATTCACCCTAAAATGGGCACATATATTCCAAGGATTCCAAGGCATTTTTACTGTCATCCCTGAATTTAACATATTTTAATTTAAGTGATTATGCTCTGCTTTTCCAGAAACTTCCTTGCCATTTTGCTTACTTTAAACCACTCCTTGCTATTGCCAGACCGTGTTCGTCTGCATTTTAAGAAGCTAGAGCCAGCTTCTGGGCCAGTGTAAGAATCGTTGCTCCATGGGATTATACTGATTTACACCAGCTCAGGATCTAATCCATATTTTCTATCTCTGTGACATGATTTAGGCTAAGTTACACCCTATAAATCTATTCTCAGCTGTTATTTTCTGCCTCTCAAACTTCCAATAGGAGAGCTTGTATTCAGGTTTCAGAGTCAGGCAACAAAAGGCTTCCCCTGGGTACTATGCTACTCTTTTTAAAACTAAAGCACACAGGCTTGTGGAGGCAGCGCATTTAAATAGCAACATTCATTACCCTGGCTGAAGGAAAAAAGGTCAGATCCAGCCATAATCTCCTGCTGTAAATTTACTAGAGAAACAACATGCCAGTAAAAGTACACATTAAACAATATTGTCGGCACAGGGACACTCGCCACCTCCAGCCCCGCCAGCAATACCGATAGCGTTAAAGCCGATATTCAGGGGAACCTCTTGTGCCAGGAGGGAAACCCCACTAGCGGGATGCAGGGACCCCGAACACGTAAGCATACGTGTGGATAGGTGTGTGTCTATAGGCACAACATATACCTAGTGGCTGGCATGGGGCGGGGCGAAGAAGGATTACTGGTGGGGTGGTGGGCAGCGGCAGCCCCCACTTGACAGATTTTTCGGTACGTTGCAGGCAGGTTGGCTGGCTGCCTGGCAATCCACTAGGACTGACACATTTTGGGCAGAGCAGCGATACACAGGGAGCCATGTGGCTGATGTTAGTAAACATTATCCCGCACAGTCTGGCGTGCCACCGCCGGCAGCAGGGAGGGTGAGCGGCTGGCGGCGAGCAGGGCCTGGCTGGCCGGGGCAGCCGAGATGCCCAGGGACGCCAGCCAAGGCCCCTCATCCAGCAGCTGCTCCTGTCTCCGCAGCAACGGTGAAGAACAATGGCTGGAAATCCAGCCTGCGGCCTGTATGGAGAGGGCCCTGTGGAGAGAGAGGGCCCTGTGGAGGGAGAAGGCCCACTGTGCAGCCTGGGGGCAGCCTGCCCACCTACCCTGAAAAACCAGCTCATCGTTTTAAACCTTTAAACACCCTTAAAAAGGCAAGAAAAAATGGCGTGAGGCCATTTTATCTCCCCCAGCTCCCCTCCAGGCACATCCCCCTTCACCATGCAGGTGTTCAGATTCCATTTTGGTTATGCCTCCCTGGCCACCCAGGTGGAGGGGCAGGTTTAACAGTAAAGGATGGATGGCACAGCATTTAAATAACAAGGGTTGGATGTCAGTGGAAATTTGTTGGGCTTTCTCTCTCCTGTCATGATTCTAGGGGCCTGGATGGCAGAGATTAGACTGATTTGTATGTCATTACTGTGGGAGACAAGAGGCTTCTGTCCTGCCTGAGGACAGTCTTCTCAATTTTACACCCTAATTTCCAGCTTCCAGTTTGATTCTCCTTTCAAATGTAACCCTTCTCCCCACAAGCAACAAAAAAAAGCATGGATTTAATGCACCTCCAAATCCTCTTGACAAGTAACTGAGCTGTCCTGCGGTTGCAACTCATAAACATGGTGAAAGAAAAGGCAGCCTCCTTCGTGCACTTGCAGCAGGAAGAATTTGTCCCACTTGTAAGACCTCTACAGCTGTGCACAAACAAAGTAATCTTTATAAGAAGAGTGGACAGAGTCATAAACTTGAAAAAATGCAGCAGCGGTCTCTACACACAAATAAATAAAAAAAAAAATTCTGTCTTCATAAGTCCAATATTCCACTCAAATATGAGAATAAACTGCTTCACAGTGAGGGTGACGGAGCCCTGGAACAGGCTGCCCAGGGAGGTCATGGAGTTCCCTTCTTTGGAGATTTTCAAGACCCGCCTGGATGCAGTCCTGAGTGACATGGTCTAGCTCTGGGCAATCCTTCTTCAGCAGGGGAGTTGGACTAGATGATCTCTGTGGTCCCTTCCAACTCTAAAAATTCAGTGAAATTAATTTACTGAAGTATTTTCCTACCAAGCTGAAGTATTTTCCTTTGCCATTGCACCCAGATGACAAACCCCACTTGCCATTTGGACAGAAAGTCTGAATTTTGGGGAAGCTCTATAGAGACAAGCAGCATTTCCCTGGAATACATTCAAATCTCCTGCCCCTATCAGCCACAAAATCTTCAGAAAGCAGAGTTTCCTACAACACAGCCCTTTCTCCATACAAACTAGGCCTTAGGGACCAATGTCTCTTGTTGTTCAAATCTTCTGTGGAATATCTTACAACTTTTAGGAGCAATTGATCCTTATTACACAACCAAGAAGCATTCATGTTTTTTCTCAAAACCTCTTGGGAATCTGTTTCCCAGCAGTAATCTGTATTTTTGTATAGTTATGTTGACTTACCAAGTGTCACTGAAGGAGTTGTATGTCGTAAAGGGCAAATGTCCTTGTGTGATGATAAAGGACTGTACAGAATTGTCTATTCCTTTTCTGCAGGAGTACGTGCATCTGCAAGATGACAAGAGCCTAACCTAAGGCATGGGGGGAAGTAATTAAGAAAAATCTCTCCAAATGCCAGGTATGTCATCTCTATTGGTAATATGTCATATGTAGTCCTCTGAAGATCAGAATGAGATCTAGAGCTTTTCAGTTTCATATAATGTATGTGCAATGAATATTTATTATGACCATGATTTATAAAACGTAGTAATGCTCTTAGGAATGTTCTGAACTGAAAAAAGTTCACTGTGTGCAGAAAGAGTGTGCTAATTAAGAGATACCATACACATGTCACAGCAGGGAAGCTTTCAATCAGGAAAGGAATTCATTGACTGTATGTGCATTTTGCAACTGAGACCAAATTCTGAAAAGAAAGAGAAGAAAGAAGGTAAGATGTTACTACCTTGTCTAGCCACATTCCTGTTGCATAAAAAACCATAACAGAATGAGGAATAGAGACCCTGAGCGAGGCAAGGGCAGGAGACAGAGCTGAGAGGCAAAACTGGAGACATGATTTTGTACCTGTGTCTGTACATCCTCTGAGACTTGTAATGTCAGGACAGCAGGAGAGATCCTTTGACCTTGGAAAAACTTTTTTTGGCACCACACATAAATGTGACCTGCAATTAATTATTTGGTATAAAAACAAAAGCTCTGTTAGAAGGCATCTAAACTTGGGTGGGTCTGGTTGCTGTAAAAGGGGAAGGGACCTCTGGAGATCATCTAGTCCAACCCCCCACCAGAGTGGGTCTACGTAGAGCAGG
>BJBW01005456.1:13126-25440 GCA_004320125.1 Scolopax mira
AGAAAAGACCAGACCCGTCCCCCTGACACCCTCCGTTTAAGGATTTGTAAGCATTGATCTGATCCCCCCTAAGTCAAGTCTTCTCCAGACTAAAAAGACCCAAGTCCTTCTGCCTTTCCTCATAGGAGAGATGCTGCAGGCCCTTCATCATCTTTGTGGCCCTTTGTGGTACCCTCTCCAGCAGTTCCCTGTCCTTCTTGAACTGGGGAGCCCAGAACTGGACACAGTACTCCAGATGGGGCCTCACCAGGGCAGAGTAGAGGGGCAGAATGACCTCCCTCGACCTGCTGGCCATGCTCTTCTTGATGCGCCCCAGGATGTCATTGACCTTCTTGGCCACAAAGGCACATTGCTGGCTCATGGTCATCCTGTTGTCCACAAGAACTCCCAGGTCTTTCTCCTCAGAGCTGCTCTCCAGCAGGTCAGCCCCCAACCTGTACTGGTGCTTGGGGTTATTTCTCCCCATGTGCAGCACCCTACACTTGCCCTTGTTAAATTTCATTAGGTTTCTCTCCAGCCTGTCCAGAACAGGGTGGCCACATCAAGCCTCCTTATCTGGACTGTTCGCTGGCCTGTACTAACACCCAGCAGTCCCTGGCCACTCAAAGTCCTGCCAGAATGTGTGCTGACCATGTAACAATGGGAGCAGTCACAGGCCACTGCCAGCATCGGTGCCCTGGACCTCTTTCACTTGCTAGCTCATAGATAATTTGACAGATCCAAATGCAAAATCAATAGGCTTCAGTGGGAACTGGGGCAGTTCAGTTGGACTTTCCCTGTTTAATTTTTCTAATTACATTCTTAATTTCCATGGGTCTAATTACTTACAGTATAATACAACATTACCAAGAGAAAGAAAAAAGAAATGGAATTCAGAAGTTCAAAACAAACAAAAAAATATCCTGCATTTCCAAAAAGGTATAAAACATACCTTTCTGTCAGGGCCCAATCCTGCTTTTTGTACCTAGACAGCAAGACTATTTTATCCAGGCCTGAGTCACAACTTTAGTGCAGAAAACTGAGGACAGGTCATAGCCTGCGGAAGGTTTTCAAAAGTTATTTTGTTTCTTTGAAAGAGGGGAAGAAAGGTCTGGGCACAGGATTGGGACCCAACAGCCATGATACCTTACTCTTCAACAGCTCTGCATGCGGCATCATAGAATCATAGAATGGTTTAGATTGGAAGGGACCTTAAAGATCATCTAGTTCCATAGGCAGGGAGACCTCCCACTAGAGCAGGTTGCTCAAAGCCCCATCCAACCTGGTCTGGAATGCCAGGGATGGGATCTCCGTTCTCTGGGAACTTCTCTGGGAAACCTGTTCCAGTGGCTGAAAAATTTCCTCCTAATAGTGAAAAATAGTGAAAAATTTCTTACTAATGTCTCATCTAAGTTTACCCTCTTCCAATTTGAAGCCATTCCCCTTTGCAAAGAGTCCCTCTCCAGCTTTCTTGTAGTCACCCTTCAGATACTGGAAAGCTTGTCACTTGATCCTTCTGCCTTACCTGCCCACCTCAGTTCAGTGGAAAGCAGAAAGCTTTGTGGAGTATTTCACAGCCTCAAATATTGAATGAAACCTGGCCATGGAAGAGTGGTCATAACTCCACTGCAGTCAGGGAAGCATCACAGATTTACTTGAAGTCTAGTGTGAAAGGCCCTAAAAATGTTGCTCTGCTTGGGTATGGAGGATGCACATGTAAAAATTTTTGTAAACCCTGCACTACATTGCATATTTAGGTGGAAAAAAAAATAAAATAAAATTGCCTTCCCCAAAGAAATAGCTCACCATAGTTTAGGTCCTGATTTGTAATCTAGTGAGGTAAAAAATATTACTGTTTTTTCACCCATTGGTTCAGAGTTACTTGGTGTTATTATTTTTTAATTTTTGTTATTGTCCAGTTGTTATTCCTTTTTTTTAATGGTCTTTCTACTCTTACTCTGCCTCATTTGTCAATACATTACATGTAATGCTCCTAGTAACAAAGCACAATGAAAATCAAAACATCCTGAATTGGCTTGACTTAGAATAGAAAACAGATGGGATATTTTTCAGTGTGTTTGAAAAATCAACACATTTCCCTTGTAATATCTAATAACTAGCATTATTCTCATTTTACATTTTACACCAGAAATAGACATTAACTCACTAGCCTTGATGAAGCATCTGTAGCTCTGTGAGGTGATTCTCACATTGTAAGTCCTGGGTTGCACACCCTGCACTGAGGGAAGTGAATCCAGATTTTTTCAAGGTTCCAGTGCTGTAGGAAAGCATGCAGTATCATTACTTAGTTTAGGTCAAGCAGTTGGAATGACATTTCCAGCTTTTATTTTCTTCCTTATTTTCATTTTGCTTTCTTCCCCTACAAAACTATGTCCAATATCACATGAGGGTAAAATCACAAGGCTGACCTAATTACTACTGCATTACACTTGTATGAACAGTGCAGATACTGAACATTAGACAAATTACTAATAAAGCTATGCACCAGTTCTTTCTGTGGCGCAAGATTTCTCTGGGAATGTTATTTTATTGTATTTCATTTAGTACTTGTTTGTTTAAGGGGGAAGAACAGACATTGCTGTATTTCAGTTTGATTCAGCAAGCATTCTGGCTTCAGTCCAGTAAATCATTTAAGCGTGTGCTTAAATGTAATGAAATTAAATTTAAGTTCACAGTACTGCCTATGTATTTAACATACAGCATGGGTTTAAGAGCTTTATACAAAGAAGGACCAGAATGATGAAAAACCTTAAAAATAAGGCTCATGCAATTTTATACACACAATTTAAAAAACTGTAATACTGTTAAAAAGGACATTTTCCACTGCCTATGCTATGAAAACTCTGTGTAGTTCCCCTTACTCCTCCCCTCCTCGTCCCCCCCCAAAAAAAAGGCAACTAACTTTTCTTGATCTGACAATGTGACAGCTATATCCTGTGTAACTGCTAGTCTGGCCCTTTTTAAAAATATCCCATTAAGTTAAGTGGAAGCTTTGCCTGAGCAAGGTATGCAGAAATGAGTCACAGGGAGTATATGGAATTTCTCAGGACTTAGGGCTGTGCCTGTTGTAGCCAAAGGCTAAATCTCCAGTGGAACTCAGTAGTGTTCCTCTGAGTACATTCACTTTCCATACTCAATTTCTCTTTTAGTGGGAAGCATAAAACCAACATGGAAGTCATTCTGAAACACACCACAAAGAAAGGTATGTTCTTAACTTAGGTTACCTAACCCAGGTTAGATGATTTAAACTGTGGCTGCACAGCAGTTAAACCAATCTAACTGCTGGCTGACAGAGAGCGTGGAACCACCTCAGCCAGCAGTTAGATGTGCATCAGCCACTGCTGTGCCCCAGCTTTGACCAGCAACTAAGATACATAAGGTAACTGGAGTTAGCTAATATGGAACATGAAATGCTAACAGTGCTTAAAGCCCCCACTACTTTAACCTGTCTGTGGAAAGATATTACTCAATTTTTATGAGTTTTTTCAATATAGATAGACCTGGAGAACTTTTTCACAGACACAGAAACCCAGCAGAGCTGACTGTTGTCCACAGTAAAAGGAAAATGCGGTTCCTTCCTCAGAAGGTTTACAATTTGTAAGTTATATTTCCACTGTAAAGGCCCTAAGCTCTTAGCCAAAGCGGGGGAAAAAAAGTGTGAAAGCCGGCTTTACTATTTATGAAAAGCTCCCACTGTAAAAAAAAAAAAAAAAAGATGTTTTGTTTTTACAGGTTAGACACCTTATTTGCTTGTATGTTGCTTTTTTTGTTTGTTTCTACCAAGAGCAGAAGCAACTTTTTTGAATTACTCTGCAGCAAATCAATCTCTTTTCAGCAGAAGCATTAAAAACCTCTAGGTTTCATTCATTAACAGAATAATACATATATTTTTTTCGGTAAAGCTTGTTTGAATTACAACTGCACTGAATTCAGAACAAAGCTACTGTGGCTGCATGGACCTGCTTAAAATTCTCAAAATTCCATTTTAGATTGTTTCTGTTAGAAGACCTGATCAAGCATACCAGTTATCTAAAATATACTAGGTTTTGTGCTGCTCCTGCCATCTTCAGTCACTGCTTGCTAAAAATTATTTTTAAATGGTTATTGTTTTCCACTTCTTCTAGCACATCTCAAAAAAGTGAGGAAACAATTATGCTTTTGATCAAAGAACAGAGCATGAGCTAATCATACGTATTCTCTCAGCTATCCTCATGCCTTCATGCTAGAGAAAATGTCTTTCTCAAACTTATCACTTACTTAGTATAGACTTAAAGAACATCCCCATGCATTTTACACAATATAGAGGGAGCTGAGTGCCTTTGGACTGGTTTCTGTAGCTTTCACACATAAATAAAGAGGTGGGAAGAAAGAAAGCAGAAAAACATGCAGAGGTACCTATGAACAGATGTTGGCTCTGATTATTTTAAATAATGTTATGTTGTCCCACTTATTTGAAGGTTTCATGATAAAGGTGGATACAGATTCACTGTTTAAACTTCATTTATGAATGCTGACTTCAGCAACAGGTTTCCCTGCATGCCCTTCTCAGAGGTGTGGTCTCTGGGGACAGTGGGAAGGGAAAAGGGTTATAAGAGGTGGAACTTACACACAGTCATATAAAATTGTTGTCCAAGGAGTTTGCTCCTAACCAGGATGCTGTACAGAAGAAAACAGGCATTATAAGCCCCAAGGAGCTCCTCTGTGCCTCTCTGTATCTCATTGTGCAGAATGTCTATCCCTGAGGCTTTCAGGAAAGCCCACAACCAGGAGAAAGGATTTAGCCCAGCGTTGAAGTAGTGTTAGGAAATGGAAAACACATTAGAAATGTGTGTTAACTCAAAGTGGAAAACCTAAGCAACTAATTTTGCTTCCAGCCAACAAAACCTTCAAGAGAACTTGTGCTGATTTAATGTTCCATTATCTACATTTGGATCTCCACCGTATCTCTCTTGTTAAGCCTTCAGGTTTGATTCAGCATAAGGGTGAAGTGAGGTGATGTTCTAGGTGTTTGTAAGTTGGGCATTCCCTTGTTTTGTAAGAGCTATAGAATTTCCTCTCTGAAGATTGTTGGTTCACTTACAACTTCTCTAATTACATTTATTATATCCAGAAGACCAGAAATAACACAAATTTTATTCGAACCTGAAACTTAAGAGCAGAGGGTGAGGATTAGGGCAAAGAATTTGTTTACTTTTGATCTATACAAAGTCTACTTTTGATCTAGTAGATCAAAACTAAACAAAATTTTGGGGTCCTAAGAAATTAATATTCATACTTTCAAAATTCCCTCATGCCCTCCAGATCATTTTCCCAACGTAGTGCTAAAATCACTGAGCTAGAAGAAATTGACTAGGTTTATATCTTTCTTTTGCTCCCTTGCAGTTTCCTGTAGGTCAGTGAGCTGTACACCAACCTCTCTGGTCTGGTGTGGCCCAGGAAATTGCAAATATTTTTAGCTGTGTCAGGTTCTGCATATGCAAGTCAGGAGGTTCAAAGGGAAGCTTAATTGACACTAATCCTCATCTTGACTTTTGCTCACCTCCTCCTCTTTTCCCACTAAGCCTTCCCACCTCAAAGCCACAGAAGCTTTACAATTTTTCTTATAAAAATATATATATTTAACCCTTCGGCAATCTCTTAATGCCCTTTTATTAAATCCCTTAACTCCTTTTATTAAGTCCAGGGTAATTAAAATGATTATAAACCTCTCTTGAGAGATTATACCCTTTAATCACAGTGCATATTTGCTGAGATGTGGGCAACATTTGTGGTATATCAAATACAAAAATACTTTGGGCAAAGATGTTTAATAACAATTTTAAAAACTAAGATCTTGATTAAGGAGGTTTAGGGCATTAAAAATCATATCTACATGTGGTCACAACAAAACATTGAAGGACTTCAAATACTTTTCCACGTATACAATGGCACTATTATAATCATGTTTCTCAATTCATTTTGACTCCAGCTCCTCAGCTGGCATAATCTGTCCCGCTGCCAAAGTAGTGCTACCTACTTTGTACCAGCTCAGTTTTCTGGGCAACCAAAACAAATGCACAAATAAAATTCCTTCTTGGGTCACTGTTCCTCAGCCAATAAAAGAAAAAACAAAGACTTTTCTTCTGGAGTAAGCTTGGATTTCCTGTCTGTGACTCCCAAGCTGTCCACTCATCCCATCAGCAATTGTAAGGTGAATGCATCTCCTTGAAAATACATCTGGTTGGATGTTGTTGCAGTATGGCTGTGCACAAAGTGAGTGGGTTTAGGAACCCCTGTTCCAGTGTAAAATACACTGAACTTTTATAATCAAGGTTTGGGGATTAATTAGAACATTATTAGTCAGAACTTCTCACTCACAAAAGTATGCTTCACTGTCACATGCATAGGTATCAAATAGGACCAAGTGATATGAAGTCAGCCCTCAACAGTCATGAATCTTTTCTTTAACTATTGGCAAGTCATTTAACCTCTGTTGTTCCTTCTGTTTCTTCATCCCTGTTAATAGATAGCTTGAATTTCAGTTGACACTTGTAAGAACAAGTTTTCAAGTGTTCAAAAGCTGAGTCTTCTTTGAGGGAAATATGTAAGTGATAATAGACACATTATAGGAAGAAGACACTCTTAGAAAGTTATAGCATGATACAGATAGGTATAGGAAGTATTTATTTACTCTGACACTTGCTACTAGACTGATTCCTGAAATTTGAAAATTAAGCAGTTCTGATAAGAAATAAACTAGGCATCCAAAATGTATTTTGTTTTAAGGCCATTCTTTATCAACAGTGACAAAAAGCATTTATTTAAAAAAAAATAATCAGTAGGGTACACAGCCAAATGCCTTACTCTTGACCACTTCAAATTGCTATTTATTTTCACTGGTGCTTACATAACTAAAGCATCCAGGCATATTGTTAACACCTGCAGCAGAAAAGAAAGGCATAACTTTCCTTACCAAAGAAGCTCACAAGAACTTAACTGCTCCTAGGATAATAGTGAATGCATGTGCTAAAATTACTAAAGAAAATAACATCCAGCCTTTAAAGCATACTACTGACAAGAGTGAAACAATATTAATTAATATGCCCTATGATATCTATTTTATTCTAACTGCATACTTGTGTTTTCATAAAATAGTCTTTTACAAACAAATGTCAGTAGGAAATTAAGAACTCAAAAAATGGGAAAGAATATAAAATACAGCACAATTTAACTTGGTATACCTACAATTTTCATTTAGAAGTCTTGGAAGGTCTTGAGTTGTTACTTTATACACCCCTACTGAAGTCAACAAATCTATAGCCACTCACCAAGTTTTCAGCAGCTCACATAATGGGACCCTGTATTTTAGACTTAAATAAGAATTGAGACATAATGTAACTAGTAGGAAAGATGAAGCTGCAAAGCAAAAAAGATGTGACTCATTTGTGTTTCAATGAAAGGAGGAATTGATATAGGGTGATACGGAACAGTTATTGAAAAACACAGGAGCTGTGAAAAGAAATATTTTTCTAAATTAATAGAGAAATAAAATTATAAGGACTACTGGAGTAAGGTTATATAAACAAGTAAAGGGGAACACTGAAATAGTTAGAACTATACAAGGTCCGATAATGTATGTAGACGTAAAAGTTAATAGTGATTTTTCTAAATGTTCGTCTACTTTCTGTTTTTATTCTGTGGGATTTTTTACATTGAAAAGAATGTGATATGTGTTATCATTTAATTTAATTTAAAATGCTGTCAGTATATCAACATCTGAAATGTATTGGCATGCCCTGTAAACGAGCTTTGTGTAGGTGTGAGAAGGAGAAAATTAGGTCCTGCCCACCATGCAACATGGTTACATGAGAGATGTTTGGAAATTTTATCACTAATGCGAGAAATTTTCTGGCAATGATGAATATTGCTATATATTGATGATAAGAAGGACATGTGAGAGGATAAAAGAAATCCAAAGATGCTGAAGTTATGGGGATGCTATTATAGATGACCAAAGCAACCGCTTTACATTTGGGGGAAAATGACTTTTCATTTGCAGGTGGGTTTTTTTTTCAGTTTTTTCCTTCTCATTCCTCATATCGAATCAATGTTTATCTCACAACCCTACACACAGTCTACAGATTAATTTCTACCTTATAGACACTGGTATGTAACTCCAAGGATGTGAATATCAAACACAGTGCAATTTCCTTTCTTTGACATTGTTGCTTTACGAACATTTGCTCCAAAAGGAATATTAATAAAGTTCCTGATCTAATGATAATTTGAGAAGACAGAGATAATTTCTAGACTAAAAAGCAAATTCATAACAAAATATTTAAAGGATAGTTTAGTGTTGATCTTAGGAATTTAAAAGAAATAAATTATCTAAGTGTTTTTAAAAATGTTTTTTGAGAATTCCTAGCAACTAGCCACTATTGCTCTTTATATGAGATTGGATAGTTCCCTCATGTCCTGCATCAAGAATTGCAATATTAATTACTTATTAAAATTAAATGAATTACAATATTTATTACAATGTAATTATTATTAAGTCTATGTCATCCTGAAGAAACAAGGTTATGCCTAAATGTAATCGCCATGTATTGCACAAGAAATATTTGTATACAGCTACTAAAAATATCAGTCCAAATAATCTTCTAATTTGTTACACACATACACTGCTTTGTTCTATGAGGAAGTGAAATCTTTGAATGCTAAAATACTATGTACTTATTTTTGATAGTGTTAGGAAGCAAAATGCAGATAAGTGACATTTGAAATATTTTATTTATTTGCAACTAGAATGACTATGCCAATTAAATTAACTATACATCCTACATTCACCCCCTGTTATTCTAATAAATAAACCTATTAACCTGCAGTTTTCTCCAAATCATTATTTTAATTTTCATCTGGTAAGTCAGATCAGCTATGGATCAAGCAACTTGGTGGTGGTACCCAGCAGCAATACAGAAACCCTTAACGTAGTGTTTGTAATTGCCCTTTTCATGTTGTAATTGCTCTGTCTCCATGGTATGGAACAGTGTTTGGGCCTGTTCCAGTGAGAGCCCAATGTGGATGCTCTGAGCTGTCCTCTGGGAAGAGACACTCTCTGGTGACTACACAAGGAGAATTAGGAAACTAAACAGATGGGTCTTTCAAACTGTGTAATGCTTGTAAAGCTTGTAGATTAGAAAGTGTAACTAAACTGATGTAGAAAACATGATTCATTTCTCCTCTGATATAAAACTGTATTACTATATTCAGCAGTTAGACACTATTCGTTTGGACAAGAGGACTCTTGTCATAATTTTGTAATGATTGATATAGCAACTCACCAGAATACAATCCTACTTCAACTTCAGACAGATAACATAGAAGGCAGTTCCTTTCTTAAATGCATACAGTACAGAAGATAGAAAGCAGTAAATACTTAAAGCAGACAAATGAGATTGGGAAATTGGGAGCATAGAATAAGAAAAAGGAAATAATCTAATTTGACTGTAAAATGAAAATGTCTCCATTTATCTAAACAATGTCAGCTAGAAGAACTAGATCATGGCAAATAATGTAGGTCACAAATAGAGCAGCTGTAATAGTATATATGGAGCCTAGCAAGGATTACACATATGAAATGTAACTCTACAGTTCAGAGATTGGTAGCAAGTAAGTCATAACTCAGTTGTAAGTCTGATAAATTTTAAGTCTGATGAGTCTACACACCCATTCATTTAATCATGGAGTTAAAAAAATACTTGTCATTAATTGAACTTACTTTGTTGGTATGTGGGTTTTTTTTTTCATTTCTGCATTATTTAAGGGTGTCACATTGTGATCATAACTACAGGAAAGAAAATACCTTTTTTGTTTGCTTTTTCTTCAAAGGACCAAGTGGACAATCTTGTTACTTCCTCTGTTAAAATACACACTTGGCTTTATTAAGCAGGGTTAATGAATCAACATATGGAATCCCTTGTGTGCATGCAGCATGTATCTTAATCTATAGATACAGCATATGTACAAGGAATCTTCACAGGTTAGAGATCAAGAATTCATTTTATCTTTTCTGAGTTGACTGTTGCTCAAATACTTATCTAATTAATCTCACTAAAAGATGAATCTGGCTGGTAGGGGCACAAAGCTGGATGAGAATTGGAGATCTGCAGGCAGGGGAAATTATTACCTCATGCAAAATAGGGGCAAAATGTCCATTTTACCATGACCAAGACTCCCTGCAAGGTCAGCACAAGCAAGTATCCAGAAACAACAGCGTACGACGGCAGATTGGAAAAGGTAGCCTATAAGAATTGAAATCTTGGCTGGGCACAGACCAAGGGCTCTGAATTTGGGTAATTGCTAAGGCAAGCTGGTGCTCGGCTTATCCATGCTCCACTACCAGCCAGAAGTGAAAAAGAAAAAGCCACGCTCGCCCTAGAATCAGCGTCTCTTCCATGTTTTTCACCACTTCTTTCCTGTGAGATTTCTGGAAGTGCTGTGTATCTCCTGTTTCTACTGGGATCTCCTGTAGAAATCCCTACTTAGTTTAAAGGGTTGTTGACACCTCAAATCCATTTATGTTTGCTGGCTTTGGGCTCCTGAGAGAAGAGACACCACATGTACTTTAGGTACAAAGGGGAAGAAAAAGGGAAAGGGGGAAAAGGAGAGGGGAAATGGATGCAAGGAAAAGAGAGGAACCCACGTATAAAACACAAAGCATTTGTCGGGAATGTGGTAACATGGCACATTAAAAAGTCATTAAATTCATGATCTCACACTTAAAACTTTAAATAAGATTAAATCTTCTGATTTAAACCAGCCACGGGCTAGATTTATTCTAGCCTGGTTTATCAGTACACTTACCAGGAGCAAATGTGCCCTTTGCAAATTATACACATCATGAAATCTCAAGCAGTCCTGCCAAGACCTGGTGATAAGTTGCTATAACAGCAGCTTGGGGTTTGAGAAATGCACTTTCCTTCGCACTCATGGCAACAGGTGACCTAGTGGTAATGATATCATTAACACATTTCACCTTTTTAAGGTCTCCCGCTGGTGTTTTGCTTACACTAGTTTATGGAGGAATCATTTCATTTTGGTGTTTCAAGTCCCTTGTGTTCTTAGTGGTATTTTTAAGAAAATAAACAGAAAAGTGGAAGGAGATTATACTCTGAGATAGATAGGTGATTTGGGAGGAAAACATGTGATTCCATCAGCAGATTCTTTATCAAAAAGAACTTAGGAATTTTTATAGCAGATCAGATAAGACTGCGATCAATCTAATTCAGTTTTCCCTTCAGAAATTGGCAATACCCACTTTTTGATAAACAGTTATTAGGTACTTGCCACATTTTCTAACAGATTCTCCAGATAGTTTGCAGTTGTTATGCAAATGTGTGTGTGTATATTGAAGAAAAAAAAAAAATAGTGTCTCAACTCATTCTTTGACTTTTGACTTCGACGTTCTCTTCACTCCAGATACGCTGGCAGAAGGACCTTTTGTTAGTGTTGTTGCCATGTCTCTACCTCCTCCTCTATGTACCCTTCTAGGTATTGAATCTTCAGAAAATATTACTAAATGAATTGTTTACCTCTTCTTCTCAATTCTTTTTATCGTTTAAATACAAAAGAACTGAAAAACGCTAGCTTCTATTTAGCAATTGTAACTTATTAACATTCTACAATTGAGATTTTTGTTTACAAAAACATTTGTCCTTGACAACTTGCTCCCAACAGCAACAATATGAAAACAAACCTATTAATTCCTGTAAGTTATTTAAAAAGAAGGAAAAAAAATAGTTAAACCCAAAATACTAGTAGTACAGCATATAGCAGCAAATAGTACAGTATATGGAAGCATTTCTGAACCGTATGGGGCCAGGTTCTATCTCCATTGGTATCAGTTTGACGACGTTTATCACTGAATGAATTCAAAAGGATCAGGTCAAGACTTCCACACTGAAAAAGAGGCTTTCAAATGGGATTTGTGTTGAAAATCCAAACAAATCCGAGTATTTGACACCTTCATTATACTTTAAATGCTCGGATACCACAACAATACAAGACAGAATTGGGTTGCCTCAAGAAGGGAAAGAACTATTTGCTGACTTCAACTACCTAATGGAAGGTTACAGAAAAGGTGGAGCCAAGCTCCTCTGGAGGTTAACCACAAAAGGGCAGGAGGCAATGGACAGCAATGGGCAGGTTGCAATAAAGAAAATTCCAAAATAGGTAGTAGGAAAATTTGTGTCAGTCATGGTAGTCAAAAAATGAAATGTCTGCTGAAGGTGTGTAATCACCATTCTGAAGAGATTCAGACCTTGGCTATGTATGAC